>SNQN01003869.1:0-41358 GCA_008642245.1 Bassia scoparia | reverse complement strand
GTATGCTGGTTTCTTGGGCTTGGTGGTGGTAAATTTTGTGATGGTGGTGGCATGGTGTTTCGGCTACCATGGTGCCTTGTTGACCTAGAACGCTTGGAGGAACGACTCCTAGCGATTGAAGAGACTTCATCTGGCCTTCTAGGGTTAGGCCTGTCACCAGGCATCATCTCGGGGTTGGATGCATCCATTGTTCAACCCACACAATATGTGGCACTACGACCCTCCTTCTAGCGCCAAATTGTTGGTACAATAATTGGTACTGCTGARGTGGCAGTGGCCAATGAGCCGGTGCTGGTGGAATTGAACTTGACTTTCAATCCAAGTACCTACAAAACTCAGGTGAACTACCCTGGGGCAACCCAGGAATAGCCCCTTCGATGGAGGTGTTAGAGTTTAAACCAGGTAGTTAAGCAATTTAGAGAGAGAAAGTAGGCAAAGAGTATTTATGTGAACTTACCGTATGCATGGGTGCATGTGTCTCCCCAARGACAAGTGTCACACAAATGACCAGGTTAGGTGTCCTACACATGTATCACCTTTTGACCGAGTGAAAAGTGTTTTGACTCCCCTTGGGCCTTGATTCATGTGTGTTGTCGGCCCACTAGGTATGTGTATATGGGCCTTGGTATATATTAGGTCTGGTAACTAATATGTACCAACAACTAGCCTTATTACGCAATTAAGTTTCAATCGCTAGATCTAGAAACTCGTGGCTAATCTTATTACGCAATTAAGTCGTGCACTACATAATTGAATAACATGATGAAGAACAATCAAATAGGAATTCGATAAAATTGCCAAATAATGAAGTGAATCAAACCCAAACAAAGCTAATCATGTTGTCATGGATCCTCAATCGCCCTAAAAAAGGAATTACTCACACATGGTTAAATCAATGAAAACAATAGAAATAATAAATCGAAGATCCATGATTGAAACTAATGAAAATAATACTAACAATATTCAACAATAATCAACATCAAATAAATGATTAAATCTAACAAAGAACAAAGCAATGAAAAATACCCCTACGGCCCGCTTGGTTGTTGGTAGTAAATGGTGGTAATGGGAATGGATTTGTATGTAAATTTGGAAAGAAATCTCATGTTCATTCCCATGGTAATGCAATTTCATCCCAAAAACTCTGCTTTTCTTCTTAAGTTCTCATTTCCACCCAATACCACTCTCCCAAGTGGTAATGAACTTCCTAAAAAATTGTGTCTCCATGGAGAGGAAAACATAAATTTGAGCTAAGATTATTTCCCATGGAGATAAAGTTGTGAGCAACTTCATTCCTCATAGAGATTTTAAGAGTTTTTCCCTATTTAAATTACACTAAAAATTCATTACCATTCCCACCATTTAGTCCCAATAACCAAACGMGGCGTGAGAACTTGAATAAATGTAGAAAATAAAACTAGGGTTTCATTATGAAAGAAGAGAGAAACAAAGCCTAATCTAATATCTAATCTAATCTAATACTAGTATATAAAAAAGGGAGTTCTAATACGCCACATGTCACATCCTCTTTGATTTATATTGACTACAAAGAATAGCTACTATTTATACACGTGTCTTTCAACTCTAACTAGTTTTTTGGTCCCGACGTTGTCCGGTGTCTCTGTATTAGATGTCACGTTCCTGCTAATTCAGAAGGCGAATTTGTGATTGTTTGAAATTATTTTCTTTTTGTGTTACTATTTGTTTTTTTTTTATCAAATGTACAATTTGTTATCTTAATTGTAACCTGTAGCACATATAGGTAAGGGTTGTTACAATTCTTTGATAATGTTAATACTTAATAGCTTTTCAAATAAATATTCTAGATTTTTTTGTTGCTAATCTAAAGTCTATAATGATAGTTGTTCAGCGTTTTCGAATCTTTATTACATGGTTTTTTTTGCTGAATTTATGTTGGTGTTGTTTGACGTACACTTGTCGTTCATCTTTCTCTATGCGAAATTGATAGTGTTATGGTATACTTTTCTCTCACATGCACACATTAACCTTTTTTTCCTAAATTTTGTGCGTAGAGTATGATTTTCTCTCACATGCACACATGAATAGTTACACATAAAATCTATTATACACCGTCATAATTTTCCCAAATAATAGTTAACTATGAAAAATACAAGTGAATAACTTCTAACAAATAACAAAGTGAATAATAATAATTTTTGAAAATATTAAACAACGAAGACTACTTACATTTTGCTTGTAGGGTCCTTCTAATGATAGAAAAGAAATTGCAAACCTTGTTCTTCCTGCAAAAAATTATAGAAATTAGGAATAATTGTGCACTTTGATGGAGTACTTATTATATCATTATAGTATGTAAAATTTTAGTGGTAAGATACTAAAATTTAGTTGATCTCTACTTATGGAATGATGGTGGTTCAAATACTTTCACATGATAGAGTGAATATTAAACATACATAGAGTGTCAAAAATCAAGCTAATCGAATTCAATTAGGGTAGTTGGTATTTTTTTTGTTCTAATTATGTAAAATATTAATGTTGCGTGCACCAAAACATGGAATGCAAAAAGAGAAAGGATAACTTAACGATTTGTTGTGGGGAAGTGTTAGGTACATTATATAGTAGTTGAGTTATGTAAGGATACTTATTATTGAAATTAAGGTAAATTATTTAATTATTTAATTTGATGGTGTAAGGTTGCTGTAATATGTGTTCAGGGGCGGATCTAGGATTTCAACAATGGTGAGGCGCTCAAAACGTTAGCATATTTTTAAATAATCTAATATTAATTTCACTAGTTTGAGGGGAAATTTAAAGACCTTCTTTTGGAAAATAAATTTGTAATTAGTACTTTTAATTTTTTACTTTTTTCCTTTCACTACTACAAAAAACACCTAAGGTGACCCCCCTATCGTGTCCCATGTATAAAATATGGGACGCCTAAAGCTATAGCGTCCCTTCGTTTTATAATATGGGACACGATAGGTTGTTGAATTTTTTTGCAACACCCTATTGCGTCCTCTCAAAGATAATATGCGACGCCTAAAGTTATTGTATCCCTTATAACATAATATTGGACACGATAGGTGAATGRTATCGTGTCCCCTCTAAATYAACAAGGGACACATAAACCTATTGTATCCCWCCTAAGATAATATGCGACYCGTAAAYTTATTGTGTCGCTTCTAACATAATATGGGACACGATAGGTGAATGCTATCGTGTCCCCTCTAAATGAACAAGGGACACATAAACCTATTGTATCCCTCCTAAGATAATATGTGACACGTAAAGTTATTGTGTCATTTCTAACATAATATGAGACACGATAGGTAAATGCTATCGTGTCCCCTCTAAATAAACAAGGGACACATAAACCTATTGTATCCCTCCTAAGATAATATGCGACACGTAAAATTATTGTGTCGCTTCTAACATAARATGGGACACGATAGGTGAATGCTATCGGGTCCCCCGTAACTAAACAAGGGGCACAGTGGGTCATGCGACCCACTATTATTTTAAAAAAATCACACAGTTTTTTTTTTTAAAAAAAAAACTAAAATTCACTCACGCATGAAGGGAAGGGGGAAAGTTGCAGGGGTTGGGAAAATCAAACTCATTCCCTCATTTCACTCTCACGCTCTCTTTCCTTTCTCTCTTCTTTTTCCTTTTCTCTGGCTTCACTGCTCGCCTGCTCCTGCGACTGCAATCACGGTGTCGGCGGCTCGACGCTCCGCCTCCGCTACTCCCCTGCCAGGCTGCTACCGCCTATTGTCACTGTCTCTCTTCTCTCTTCTTTTTTCTTCTCTGTGGCTTTGCTGCTCCTACGACTGCAACCGGCCACCYCTGCTCCTACAACTACCACCGGCCATCGCCTGTTGTCGCTGCTCGACTGCTCCGCTGCCTCGTTCTGCTCGTTGGCTTCGCTACTCCTGCTTAAGTGCTCAACAAGTTAGGGTTTCTTGACTTTCTTCATTTTTTTAATTCACAAATTGGTGTTGCAATCTATAACTGAATTAATTAATTAATTGTTGATTGATGATTTGATGTTGTATACTTGTTACTTGTTTTGTTGTGAATTTTTGAATCGAAACAAGTTGTATATGAATTTGTGAAGTGTTGCAATTTATAAGTTATATAGAAATCAATTAATTGTTGGTTTGATGTTTGGTGGTTCATGAAACATGTTAGTTATGTAATTATGTTTATGATTTGTTGGTGATCTTTTAATTTAATTTTCAGATTTGAATGAGCTATCTAGTGTTGTTTTTTATGGAAAAATTCATGTATAATGTATTCATGTAATTGAAGTTAGTTGATTCTCTTTGTAATTGCTCCGGTGAGTATGAGTATAACTTGATTCTTTTCACCATTCAATGGGGAACATGCCAAAGAGAAATGACTTATCATTATTGCGCCTGGTTTTACTGTTGCAGTGTCCACATGATGGTTCTTGTCCACTGGCAAAGACTGGAAACTTCTGTCACTTTGTTCAGCGTTTGGAGAGAACAGAGTCACAACGTGTTTATAAGGTTCTTTTTCTCATTACAAAAGAGTTTGTATCTCTGTCATGTATTATTTTGGTGTTGGTTGTTTTTGTGATACTATATGGATTGAAATATGGCAGGGACATGTTTAATTGTATTGCATCAATATCTTTTTTTAACTTCAAAGTCCCTCCTTCACCAACCTGTATAGTCTCTCTAACTTAATATAATTTACGTGATGATTAAATTTTGTCATCAAATATTTGTTTTTATAATCTTATAGCAATATTACGTTAGAATAAAGATGATAACCTGAAACCAAGATAGGTTTGACTGTTAAGCTGAAATCAAGATAGGTTTGACTGTTAAGCTGAAATTATTCTGATTTTATTGGTAAGTTAATGAATTATAAGTTCCTTAACAATTGAATTTGGTAAGCATTATATTTATATTTTATTTTCTTACACCCATTTGTTTGTTTGTCATGAAACAGATGATGTTGGGCAGCCTTGGGCTTCAAATTGAGGGAAAACTGCGTGAGTTAGTTCTCTTTGTTATTTAAGAACAAGTTGTTGGCTATGTTCAATTGTTCATAATGGGTAAGCTTTGTTTTTCATTTTTTTTATAAATATTTTTATGACTGTTAGATTGTAATTTCAGTTAGTGATGCTTTAAAATACTAGTGAATTTGATTGGAATTTTCMCTTAATTAATATGGAACTTGGATAAAATTTCATCCGATTGCTTGAYGGATAAAACTTGGCTATGTTCTATAATTTTGTATAGCTAAGTCGATGTTAGATTGTTAGCTAGCTAAGAAAGAATGTAAATTTAGCAAATTATAATTCTTGAAATAAAACTACAGGTCGTAGTATAATTCAATGTTTGGCAATATAATTCAGCACTATAATCAATTCATCATCAACAACATTAAACTCAGATACAAGGGGGAAGAAAGGTGGAATTTGCATTGCTCTAACATAATCAGGAATAAACTTTGAAATGATAGTTACAAGTGACAAAATACACACAGATAAAGAACTTAATTGAAAAATGCCTTTAAACCGGACAACCACGATACCACAACCAGAAAAAGTATCGGGTAATATCTATGATAACTAGTAGATGCTTCCATTATCCCTCCCCCACCCTATTCTTTCTATTCTCTCTTTCAACAGCTACCTTGAGTACCATTAAAAAGATAGGGTAATATCTATGTTGTCATCATTCTCCTATATATATCTGTATACTCCTCTGTAATTTATTCATCCAGAAATAAATCAAACACTTAATATTTATTCACAATCATGTTTTAGTCTTCTCTCAAACACAATTTCATACTCACTAGCATGAGTTCTAACACCACAAGTAGTGCAGAACTATACATGTAATTATTCGAGTATGATTTACTGTATAATTAAACACTAATCAAAGATGATCTGTTCTTCATGTATAATTCATGTATGATCATACTTGACTGATCAGTTCAAAAATATTCATTCTTGACTAATGCATTTGAGTTTTCTTGACTGAACTTGGTTTAATTATACTTGGTTATACATGATCAAGTATCTGTTCAGTTCTTAACTAATGAATTATATATGCATTGCTCAAATTATACTAATTATATGCGGTAGTCCTTTGAGTGCTGCTGCAACCACCGACGGTACCGAGCTGCTACTATTGTCCGAGGCTGAGCTATTACTACTCTCCAATATTTTGTTGTTGTAGTTGTATTCTATTTATTACGGATTAAAGAGAAAAGGATTGAATTAGTGTCAAAGAGAAGCTTGAATGATGTGTAATATATTAACATATTGTAATTGATACAATGTACGGAATCCAAATATATATGGTATTTGGAATATTTTTATATAATTATTTAAATATTTTGATTTMTATGTATTGTATACCATCATTATGAATTTATTGATAAAAATAAAATTATATCCTAATGCATCACCTATTTTGTAACATTGGACACATTAGCATATCTAACGTGTCCCCTAATGTGTAATGCTGGACACGTTAGGCCATCTAACGTGTCCCCTATTGTGTAATGCTGGACATGTTAGCTTACCTAATGTGTCCCATCTTAGCTAACATTTGACATATTAGCCTACCTAACGTGTCCCTTCTTATGTAATGTTGGACACATTAGGTACCTAACGTGTTCCTTCTTATGTAACGTTTGACATATTAACCTACCTAACGTGTCCTTTCTTATGTAACGGTGGACACATTAGGTACCTAACGTGTCCCTTCTTATGTAACGTTGGACACGTTAGGTACCTAACGTGTCCCTTCTTATGTAACGTTGGACACATTAGGTACCTAATGTGTCCCTTCTTATGTAACGTTTGACATATTAACCTACCTAACGTGTCCCTTCTTATGTAACGTTGGACACGTTAGGTACCTAACGTGTCCCTTCTTATGTAACGGTGGACACATTAGGTACCTAACGTGTCCCTTCTTATGTAACGGTGGACACGTTAGGTACCTAACATGTCCCTTCTTATGTAACGTTGGACACGTTAGGTACCTAATGTGTCCCTCCTTATGTAATGTTGGACACGTTAGCCTACCTAATGTGTCCCTCCTTATGTAACATTGGACATGTTAGGTACGTATCGTGTCCCTTCTTATGTAACGTTTGACACATTAGTGTACCTAACGTGTCCCTTCTTATTTACTGTGGGACATGTTAGGTTACCTAATGTGTCCCCTCTTATATATTCATGGACACATTAGGCCACCTAAGGTCATCTTAACCTAAGGCTATCGTTGAAATCCTCGTTGCATATAGAATTTGTGAGTGGAATTGTGCATTCCGTTAGGCATGTATATTCCTTGGGGAGAAGAAGTGCTCTTTCCCGCCTTTCTAGTTGCTTGCCTATTGTTCTGACCACTAGGAAATTGTGCATTCCTTCGACCATGGTTGTGTTGGTTAGCTGTAAGCCCCGGAGGGCCTTTTGTTTGTATGCAAGATGTCCATTTTTTAGTCGTTATGCTACCTCTTTTTTTTTTGAATTTTTGTTCTATTCTGCTTGTAGCATGCCAGTACAAAGAGGAAAGCAAGTGCGCAGTTACCGCTAGAGATGGAGGGTGACTAACTGGGATAACTTTGAGTTATGCTGCATCCCCTGATTATCACATTTTTTTCGTCCGAGGAATGGACGGGTATGTTGCTTTCAATTGGCTGGTTATCTTTTGTTTCGCCTCATTTGCTAACTTTCGTGTCATCTCTTGTGCAGAGCGAATARCGTACCCGGGCGTATGGGACCTCTCATACGATTGGTGATCTCTTTCGTAGAGAGTTCTTCGAGCGTCGTAGAGGAGTATGGAACATCCTCGGGCGATGTGGCTTTCAGGATTTCGTTCTTAACCTGACTAGTCAATCAGATTTGCTTGCTCCCAGGATTCTGGTGTTCGGCCTGATGGAGTGGTTCTGGGATACCACGAACACCTTTCACTTCCTGTGGGGGGAAATGGCTGTGACCCCCTACGACTTTGCCATGTTGACCGGGCTTGCTTTCACTGAAAAGCTTGTCCCGTTAGATAACAAGATCAGGCCTTTTGATCCTCGTTTGGATGAGTGGCTGGGTCCGATTGCTTCCCGCCTGTGAGCTGAGAGCATGAATAACCGGGCGTCACAAAGCGTGCTCATGGAGGGTCTGGAGCTGGTAGGCACAACTGATGAGTAGTCAGCTAGGATCTTTATCCTGGTGATGCTTTGCATGGCGTTGTGTCTTGATAAGGGCACGGGGAGCAAAATTCAGCTTCGCTTTCTCCCCATTCTGGAGGATCTTTCTGCTGTTTCCTTCTACAACTGGGGTGGAATCGGCTATGCTGCTTTGATGCATTCTATGAGGTTATATTGTTGTCAAATGGATGGCGCTGCAATCTTTGCACTGGCTGGTTGTTAAAGAGTGCTTAAGTTAATTTTGTTTGACTTTTACCACCTTGTTTGCATTTGATTTGCTTCTGTTACCTGACCCTGTTAGTTGTACTTCTAATTCTGGGCTTATGAGTACTTTCCACGCCTGCGCTTGGCGCCTAGGTTGAACCCTCATGCACAGCTTGATAGGATGGCCTGTGATGATGCGGTGGATGCCCCGAGACACTCCGTCCTGGACTGGTGGGCTCCAGCAGCCGAGGAGGATTCTCCGCTGCCTGAACCCAGCTAAGGTGAGCTTTGCTTTCTTTTACTTGTATGCTTTCATTGAATGCTCTGTGTTTTTAACCACATTTTATTGCAGGTGGAGTGGCTCCCGTGGAGGCGAGTGGGGAACGCGAGACCGAGGAGATTCGCTGCAGCAGCTGAGCTCGCCAAGAGGCATTGTCTTTTCTGAGGACCTCAAGGGCCTGTCTGGTACCTTGGGGAGCGTGTAGTGAGGTAGCATAGCCTTTCTGTGCCTGTAGTGCCTCAAGATCCTTCAATCACCATGATGGATGAGGAGCTGTTAGTCACCATGTTGTCCAACGACTTGAGTCACGGCGAGGCAGTGTAGTACCATCTCCTCCTTGGCAACAGGGGTCAGGATGCTTATAGGCGTTTCATTTAGGAGCGACAAGCCCCTTGAGTCGATTTAGTTGTTGAGGTATGAGTCTTGCTTATCCATACCTTTTCTTTGCATTCTCTTTCTGTTAGTTGTGCACTAACTTGGCTTGGCTTATGCAGCCTGATTATGACCTCAGTGAGATCCCCTTTGTTGACTTGAGGATCCGTCCTGGTTTGGACGAGTTCATTGGGCTTGCTCCTCTAGCTGTTAGGCATGCTCAGAACTCGATACCCCCTGGAGTTGGTCAGTTAGAGAACACTTTACTTGTTTGGTTGTCTTTACATGCCAATACTCACTCATGTGCTGACTCGCTTGATTTGCAAAATAGATGCCTCGGGTAGGCGTTATGAGGCTACTAGGAGTGATTGATGCCTGGAGACACTCCTATTCTTAGTTGAGAAACTCGGTAAGTGCACCAAATGTCGTAATTTCAATGCTTTGCAGGGTCAGGAACCCGTTCTTGACTTTGAAAATCTTTTGTAGGTTCGTTAGGGCAACGACTAGGATGCCGATGACGACGATGATGCACATATAAGAACGGTCCCTCGGAGTGGAGCTTCGACTTCTCGTTCTCAACCTGGACCCTCGTTTCAATTTACCGGGAACCTCTTTCCCTGATGAGCTGTTGGACGAGTCTGCCTTGCAGGTGCTAGCGTTACTCGGTTTTTCGACGTGTCGCGAGCGGTAGATGTACCTATCACTTTTAGGGAAGGGGGGGGGTGACCTTAGCTTTGCATTTGTTGATTTTAGGACTTAGTTCAGACCTATTTAGACTTATTCGTTGACTTTTGCTTGACTTGACTCGATTCTAGCTTAGACTCGAGTGTTTGTGTAAATACGCCAAGACTTGTCTACGACTCTAGACATAGATCATTTTGTAATACCGAGCTTTGACTACAATTTGCAGAAGCCAACTTGCTAACTATATGCAATGCATGTAATTAAACTTTTAAGACGACGTCGATCGTCGTGTGTTGTTACGTATGTTGTGTTGCATTGTTGAGACGAATGTCGGCTCATTCTTCCTTGAAAATGCAGAGAAGGACCTGGATTGCATCAAGAACTGTGTGCCATCATGCATGGGAGCAGCTAGAAGGAGCAAAATCGTCCAAAAATAGCTTAAATTGGGTGTAATAGCGCCCGGGCTGGGCGTAATTATGCCCAGAATCGAGCCATTTTTGCTCGAATTTTGATTTTAGGCAAGTTTGCTCGGCTTAATTGCTTATAAATAGGGGTTTATGCACGCCCTAAATCATTCATTACAGTCTCCTTAGTGCTTAAAAACCTCTGTTACATTGCTTTAGACCTCATTTAATTAATTACATAAAATAATTTGCAACAAATCAAATGGAGAGAGACTTTGCTAATGCTGTGAATGATGTGTTTCGAAGCTTGGATGCTCGTGAAAGGGAGGACCTTGCAAGGCTGAATTGTGATGTTCTCTTGACTTTAAAGTATGTAAGTCTCGATACAAACCTCCTTTATGCTGCTATAAGCCTGTGGGACCCACTAATGCATTACTTTCATCTTTGGGATAAGGAAATTGTTCCTTTGCTTGAGGAACTTGGTGCTATTATTGACTGGCCTATTGTAAGTCTCCCTTGTATCCCTAATACTGCTGATCGCTTTGTTGATGAATATGAGCGATACTTGAGACTTAGTCCAACTGTTTCACGACGCATAGTGCATGGTCGGGAGATTGACTTGCTTGCTTTAGTTGACTATATTGCTAGTGATGCTTCTTGCCGTAGAATTTACCGTAGACGTGCAATTATGATCTGCTTGTTTGCACGTTTCTTGTTTGTCCATAGCAAGCCGAATGTTGGTCATGCTAGTGTTATTTCTATTGTCGAACAATGCGAGGCTAGCCGTACTCCTATGCCGTTATGCACGAGGGAATTATTCATGATGCTTGACTGTCTTAAGAAGGATGCGCATGCGCCCTTGTCTGGATGCCATGTTTTACTGCAGGTACAATATTTTTTCTGAATATTTGCAAAATAGTGCATTTATACAAATATTATTACTTGTTTATTGATGTGATGACTAAATATTGCACATGCTGCTGTTAATGACAGATTTGGCAGATGGAGCATTTGAGCCTAATTGAGGCGCCCCAGAATCCTGTCAAATATTCTGCTAAGGAATTCTTTACCCGTAAGAGGGACCATGTCAACAAATCTCAACATGAGTGGATTCTTATCCTTGTTGACCGTGGCATTCTCGTGCGGTGGACTGTCCCTTGGTGGGGTATTAGGAGTATGGTGCATTCTCGCTTGTCTTCATACGTACGCGTGGATAGCTTGACTGCGTTGACCTTTTATTTCCCTTCAAGGGTGATGAGGCAATTCGGGAAAGTTCAACTTATTCCCGCTATTGACACAGTTCGTCCTGAAGACAAGCGCTTGCATTCAGGCAATGCAATAGAGTGGGAATCTCATTCTACACTTGAGGTGACCCCACTTGCTCGAGGTGATCACAAGATTTCTTCTCATTACCGTGTCTGGATGAATGCCACTGATGTGATGAGCCGTGCTGAGGCAAGACGTGCGGAGTAGAAGGACCATAGCAAGAGTAAGAGACTGGACTGTGACTCTACTTAGAACCCTGCTATTAAGTCTAGAGCTGTTTCTGCTAAGGACAGACTTGGTCCTAAGAAGGTGCCAATTTGGAGTAGGCTTGAAAGACTTCCTCCTTTGAGGATTGACTCAAATGTTGCTGAAAGAAGACTTGGGCCTAAAGAGGTGCTTAGAGGGGATACTAAAGGAAAAGGGAAGGCTGCTATGGAAGATAGACCCAAGAGACACAAATGGGTGAGGAAGCATAAAGGCGAGAGCTCAGGTGTAAAGAAGGACGACACTAAAGAGCAAGAAGAGGAGAGGAAGGAGTGATTGCTTTTTTTTCCACAAATCTTGTTTAATTTAATGTTTGATTTATTAATGAGTTAATAAAGTGATTGGCCTGCGAGCTGCTTATGCTTGTAATAAGTGAACTTGGAACTTGAAGTTTCCTTTTGTATTGTAGTTGCTCAATTTTACTTACAAGTAGTAATAAATTACAAACTTGCATTGCTTTTTATACACTGTTTTACTTTGAGCATGTTGAAGAAAACTTCGTCCAATTGCCACTTGACTGTTGTCCACTTGCTAATCCTAAAACAAGTAGGCCACTTGTTATTGTGGCCCAGCCTCAAGGCGAGGCTGCCTACGTATCAAGCCATTCGTAGTTCTGATGCATGGTGTTATTATGTTGCTAAGACGCGGTGTACGTGTATGCCTTAGACGTAGTATTTCTTGAGTTGGTATAAGTTGGTGAGACTGTAGAAATTATCACCATTTGTGTCCATTAGTTGAACTGCGCCTTTTTAAGATCTTTTTGACAAAGTAAGGACCTGCCCAATTAGGACGAAACTTGCCTCGAGGATCTAGAACTGTTTTGCGAAGTGCTTTAAGAACCAAATCACCTTCTTTGATGCCTCGTGATTTGACTCACTGATTGAAGTACTGTTCGACCCTTTTTTGGTATGCTTGCACACGATGCAAGGCTGCTAGCCGTTTTTCGTCGAGCAAAGCTAACTCGAATCTCACCCTTACCCATTCTGCTTCTGGGAGTTTGCTTTCTAGGACAATGCGTAGAGACGAGATCTCTAATTCTACTGGTTGAACAGCTTCGACACCATATACTAGTGAAAACGGAGTAGCTCCCGTTGAAGTGCGAATAGAGGTCCTGTAACCTCATAGAGCAAAGTGTAGCTTTTGCGGTCAATCTCGATAATTCTCCGTCATCTTAGAGATAATTGTTTTGAGATTCTTGTTAGCTGTTTCAACTGCCCCATTGGCTTGTGGCTTGTATGGTGATGACATGTGGTGCTGAATCTTACACTTGGCGATCAGATCCGCACATTCTACTTGAAAGTGGGTACCGTTGTCACTAATGATTTTGTGAGGGACTCCATAGCGACAAATGATGTTGTTTTCTATGAATTTTGCCACGTGCTTAGCCTGGAGCTTAGCATATGACGTTGCTTCTACTCATTTTGTGAAGTAATCTATGACCACAAGTATAAATTCATGACCTCCTTGCTCGGGCGGCGTAATCTTTCCTATTATATCTATTCCCCATGTAGAGAAAGGCCATGGAGAGACAAACGTTGATAGGAGAGATGGAGGAACATGTTGTGTATTGGAGTATTTTTGGCAGATATCGCACGTACGGACGTATTGCATGCAATCCCTTTCCATGGTGGTCCAGTAATACCTCAATTTGATGATCTTAGAGGCCAGGAGCCTATTATTCATGTGGGTGCCACATATTCCGTCATGGACGTGCTCCATGATCGTTTTGCTTACTTGTTGAGTGATGCAAAGTAGGTGGAGACCGTTGTAATGACGCTTGTAGAGTTCTCCGCCTTGAAGTAGTTACTGAGACGCGAGACGCCTCAGAGCTCTTTTTTGCTTTTTTGTTGCACTAGAAGGGTATTCGCAAGTTTCTAGGTAGTCTTTGATTTCTTTGTACCCCGACTCTTCTAGATCGATGTTGGGCACCTCATTTGTTTCGTCAAAAGTGCAGACGTATGCTGGTTCTTGTCTTCGTTCAATGACTAAGGGCATTTGGGTCACTGAACTCGGGATTCYCACCATMGATGCGAGCTTTGCTAGTYCATCTGCAAATTGATTGTCTTCGCGTTGTAGGTAGGTGTATTCGACTTCGTCTACCTGGGATGCAATCTTCTCAAGATAGGACTGATACGGAGCAAAGCTTTCGCTTCGTACCTTCCATCGGCCTGAAATTTGGTTTATTATGAGTGATGAATCACCATATACCCGTAATTTCTTAACCCTAAGTGCAACGATGGCTTGTAATCCCAGAATACATGCTTCATACTCTGCGGCGTTGTTATTGACGTCGAAGTCGAGCTTGACGAAAACTTGGGTGTGCTCCCCTTGTGGTGAGATTAAAAGTACTCCAACTCCAAATCCCTTTTGATTAGACGCACCATCAAAGTATAACGACAGACTGTCTTCCTCAGTCATCATAAGTTCCTCGTCTGGAAAGTCAAAGTCCTCAAGAAGGACTTCATTTGGAGAGTCTGCTGAGAACTCGGAGACGATGCAACCTTTGATGGCTTTTTAAAGTACGAACTTAAGGTCTAATTCGGCAAGCATAACCATCCATCTAGACATGCGTCCGTTTACTGTTGGCTTTTCAAAGAGGTATTTCAAAGGATCCCCTTTGCATACGATGTGTACGGTATATGTGAGTAAATAATGTCGGAGCTTTCGCGATGTCCACACTAAAGCCAAGCATATTTTGTCCAGGTCAGAGTATCTTTCTTCATATGTAAAGAAGTTCTTGTTGAGGTAGTAGATAGCACTTTCATTGCCGTCGATTTCCTGAGCAAGCATTGCTCCAGCGGCGGTACTTGTTGTTGTAAGATAGAGCCGTAATGGATGCCCAAGGCGAGCAGGAGGAAACACAGGAGGATTGGTGAGATATTCCTTGACCTTGTCGAAAGCTCGTTGGCAATTATCATCCCATTTCTTGGATGCACCTTTCTTTAATATTTTGAAGATGGGTTCACAAACCATTGTGAGCTTGAATATGAACCAGGTGATGTACTGGAGTCGACCCAAGAACCCTCGGATCTCCTTTTCATTTTGCGATGGCTTAAGTGACATGATTGCTTTGATCTTTGTCGGATTGATAAATCCTAGGAGCTTGCCTGAAGTGACTTTGAATGCGCACTTTTGCGGGTTGAGACGCATGTTGAATTGTCAGATCCTCTGGAAGAACTTCCTTAGTGCAAGGGTATGTCCTTCGCGGTCTTTTTACTTGACGATCATATCGTCGACATAAACCTCTACTTCTTTGTGTATCATGTCATGAAGTAGAGAAGTGGCAGCTCGTTGGTACGTGGCGCCTGCATATTTGAGACCAAAAGGCATCACAGTGTAGCAATATAGCCCCCACAGAGTGGTGAAAGTTGTCTTTTCCATGTCTTCTTCGACCATTTTGACTTGATTATACCCTGCATACCCATCCATGAATGAGAGCAAGGCATGATCTGTTGTCTTGTCCACAAGAACGTCTATGTGTGGTAGAGGGTTGTCATCTTTCGGACTTGCTTTGTTTAAGTCACGAAAATCTACACACATACGAACTCGTCCATATTTCTTAGGTACTGGAACCACTTTTCCTATCCATTGAGGGTAATTGACAACCCTAATGAAGCCTGCGTTGTGTTGCTTAATGACTTCCTGCCGAATGTTAACAACAACATCCGGTTTCATGCGCCGAAGCTTTTGTTTGACTCAGTGTCAGACCAATCTGTATCTCTCGCGGCTTGTCGTTGTCGGAGATGTCTACCTTTTCTCTTTGCTCGATGACAGAAGTTTTCTTTTTCGTGCTCTTCTATTGCCTTTATTAACTCATTGTTGTTTTGTTTGTTTTCGAGTTGTGAATTAAAGCAATCATAAGAAGGAAAAGAGGAGTAAGCAAAAAGGAGCATGTTATTAAACTCCGAAGAAAGTATAGATAAGTTTGTCTCCGAAGAGACTTGATGGACAAGGGGAAGGGGATATTAGGCTCCTTGACAGACTCAGGAGGACACTCTCTAGGACTAGCTATCCTAGCTTCTACAACACTAGACTCAGACTCAGTCTCAGATTCAGAATCCTCGAGCATTGGTCCTTCACCCATGGTGCACTTGATGACCTTGCCTCCTAGGGTAGTGAACTTCACGGCTTTGCGCCAACCATGAACCAACCCTTCGACTGGTGTGATGAGAGCGGTGGGGTCGAATGCTTCCTTAGTCATTGCCATGAAAACTTCTTGTTCAGCTGGAGGGGTGATTTCTTGGCCGAACAGGAGTTCCAAACCTTGTGCTTCGAGTCCATCTAGGGCAGATGCCTTTCTTGTGGGGACAGGATACTTATTGCCATCCATTCCTGAAAATCTCGAGTCCTGCATACTTATTGCCATCCATTCCTGTGAAGTGTACCGGGAATTCGTAGTATGGAAACTCATCCCCATTTATGTAAACATTTTCGTCATCGTTGTCCCATATGCCGTTGACGTGATGGAAGAGGTGTGGTATGACCAGTTGAAGAAATGGTTGTCTCATTGGTGCAATGAGAGCGGTAGGATCGAAGGAATCCTTGTCTTCTTCTATCACGGACACCTGGGCATGTTGTTTGGGGCCTTTGAGAGAAAGGAGATTGCCACTGTCTATCAGGTCTTGGATTGCCTCCTTCAATGTATGGTATTCTTTGGTTTCATGGCCATGTCATTTGTGGAACTTGCAAAACTTGGCTATGCTCCATTTAGGAGGCCTTTTCTCCAAAGGAGGATTAGGAGTAGGGCCTTTTGGTGAAATGAAGCCAATCGCCTTGAGGTGCTCAAGGGCTTGGGCATAGGGCATGCCTATCCTAGTGTATTTGCGCTTGTTGTGAATTACAGGTGCCTTCACCATAGTCTTGCTTTTAAGAGAGTCATCGATCCTTTTCATTGTTTTGTTCATGTGATAAGTGATGACCTCCACCTTATTGGTCGTTGGCTTTGGTTCAGTGTCATTCTCGCCAATTGATTCTTGCAAATTGTTATCCGAAGAAGCTATTTCTCCTTTGGAGAGAACCCGATCTACATAGTGCTTAAGGATGCCGTGGATCACTTCCTCAAGAATTTCGAGGACTTGGGTGTTGGACTTCTCTAGCTGAGTGACACGGGAAGCCAATGAGTTGAGGGTCTCATCCAAATCAACTAAAGTCAAGTCCATTCGAGTGTCTTTACTATCCATTAGTGCAATGGTGTTGATTGGCGGAGTGCTCCTTGAGAACCGTGGAACGAACCCTGTGTCTACGAGCTCAACCGTTGGTGCCTACCCTGTTTGCACATGGACCAAAAGTTAAGTTCCATGTCGGATCAACCTGTGATTCAATGCATGTCTTAGGGGTGATCATTCCCTTGCCTATCGCCTTTTTATTTTCATTTTTCACTTTTGTTTGTCACTATTTTTTTTGTTTTTTTTGAAAAGGCGAAGTTCAAAGGTACGACGTCCGTTCACAATTGTATGACTCAATAAAGACGCAACGCCTAATGATTCTGGTTTACAACCACTTTAACATTACGACGCCTAAGGAATGATCACCTTGCTATATGAGGATTGTTACACGACTCAATGACTTATTTGTTATGTATGCAAAGCTAGGGTCCTTAGTCTAAAAGCACGTAGCACGTTGTCACGCTAGCATGAACCCTATATGCAAAAGAAAAACAAAAGTCCAACTACCTAGAGTCAATTGCTACGTTATCGAATGGATCAGTCTGGGTGTCCAAGAGGGTCCCATGACTAGGCTCAGAACAATCCTTAACACCTCCAGCCCGCTGTGATGATCAAAGGAGGTCTAAACCATTACGACTTTGTAGTGCACGCAGCCGCGCGTCATGGTGGGGATGGGAATCAAGCTTAAGAGTTGGTTACATAGGTAGTGCACCAGCGCCAATCTTAAGCGAGCCCCCCCCCCCCTGCGGTCTTGTCTCGAGTGTAGAACACACTTATATGAGACTTAATGCCTAGAAAACGGAAACTCAGTGGCAAAGACCTAAGTTCTGTGTAATGCAGGATGCTTAAAACATATGCCGTCTTGCGGACGCTGAAATCGCATAATGTAGATGCATACATTTGTCCCTAGCCCAAAGCGGCAAATGATAAGACACCCCTCGCAACACAAGTCAAATCGAGAGAGCTAGAACCCTGACAAGCCCTAAAAAAGGTAGATTCCCTTGCACCGGACATCTCTTCCGAGTATTTAGCACCTAAAAAAAATAATTTTTAATTTTAAAATAATTTAAAATTATTTTAAAACATTCTTCTAGAATTTTTCGGAAATTTTCTAAGTATTTTTGGCATTTTTCGGAATTTTCAGCAATTTAATTATTATTGCGATAATTAATTAAATTATGAAAACAATTCCAAAATTCACAAAATTTTAGCACAACACCCTATTCTTCACAAGGAATTTTTACATATTTTTTCCATAATTTTTCGATTTATGGTTTAATATTTATGAATTTCTTAAGCAAAAACGCGAAAATGCAAAAACGAGCAAAGCGGGTCATACCGGGATTTCCGCCTTGAGGAACGCGTCCCGAAGGAGACGAAAATCCCGAGCATCGTAATAATATCAGCCATAACCGCAATAATATCAACTATGATTGTATAAAATTGCGTATATATTTTATACGATTATATTACGATCTTATTTCACTACTAGAAATTCGCTTAAGGCCGACCGAAATTACCGACCACAAAAAACCGGTCGGTAACACCGATCGACACCGAACGAAACCGATCGGTGTAATATATCGACTGAATCAACGGTCGGTATTACCGACCGATATCAAATCGGTCGGTATTACCGATCGTTAATTCGGTCGGTAAGTTAATTATTTTTTTTCACCAAAAAATTCGCTCCACCAACACGATTTTTTTTTTTAAAAAAACATAATTTGTCACCGATCGAAATATCGGTCGGTGTACCGACCGATGTTTAATTCGGTCGATGAGTATTTTTTTTATTTGCCTAGTGATATTTCGTGCTGCCCTTATCTATAACTCCCTCTCTCCTCACCCTTATCTCTTAACCCTCTCTCTCCTCACCCTTATCCTCAATCACTTCGACCATTCATCTCTCCTATCATCAGAATCTCATCAACCATTCATCTCTCTCTTCTTCTTTCTTATTTTTTATTTTCATTCTTTCGTTCTCCCACCACCACGACGCTGCCCCTCAACGCCGCCTTTCGACACCACCACGACGCCCMCATCCTTCCTTTCCTCTTTCTCCCCCGTCTCCGGCGCATTTAGGTCAGTTTTCAATAATTTTTTTTCTTTTTGGCTAATTTTTAGATTTAGTTTTTTCATTTTTCAATTTTGTTTGATTTTGTTTTTCAAATGAAAATATGAGTTTTTCGTTTTTTGAATTTCGTTTTTAATTTTAGATCTAGGGATTTTCTGTTTTTTTTTTTCATTTTTTTGAACTCTTTTTTTCCCGGTTTCTTTTGTTCAATTATTTGATTTCTTTTGCTTTTTTTTTTTGTTTCAATTTTCAATTTCAGGGAAGATTGAAGATGAGAATGGGCAGAGTGAGTGGAGTGGGGTTGGCTTGCCTGGTTTAGGGTTAGGGTTAGGGAGTTGGCAGAAAAGTATTGCGGAAATTTTTCAGGTATTTTTTCTTCTTCTTCTTCTTCTTCTTCTTCAATAACGTTGATTCTACGGTCATTTATGGGGGTTGAAATGCTTGTATGATGAAATCTGGCCGGTCTTTCTCAAACAAAATCTGGGTAATTTGACTTGACATAAATCTCACTTTTACTCAAATAATTGTTGTTTTATGTATTATTGATTTATTGTTGGATTGGGAGTTGGATTGATATAAAAATCTCTCATTTACACAAATAATTGTTGTTTTATGTATGGATTATGTTTGGGAAATGTTGATTTATTGTTTGATTGGGAGTTGGGTTGATATAAAAATCTCAACTTTTCTCAAATTATTGTTGTTTTATGTATGATTTGTGTTTGGGAGTTGGGTTGATATAAAAATCTCAAATTTACTCAAATAATTGCTGTTTTATGTTTGATTTGTGTTTGGGAGTTGGGATGATATAAAAATATCATTTTTAGTCAAATCTTCTTGTATTTTCAGTTGATGATGATCTTAATGTTGTTCAATCAATCACTGCGATTAATTGTTTTTCATGGTTTGTATTAGTTTTCATTTCATCCTGGAATGGTAGATTTTATGGTTGATTTTGATTTGTTGCAAACTCCAAGTATTGTTGTGCTGGTAATTATTGTATTTCATTTGTTAGGTTGTTGGCATTTGAATAATCAGAAACACACACATGACACATATGGCTCGTAAACAAGCCAAGTAATTGTCTTCAAATGGTCAAGTGTAGTTGCGGATTTGCTCTTTCTTATTGTAGCGTTTTTTCTTTGGTGATTAGCTAAAGACCACATCTTTTCATCATTCTTTCCTTTCTTTCTGGTTGTTACTCAACATGTGCAACTAGCTCTATTCAACTACAATTGCAATTGAAAAACATAGACTGAGATGTCTCTAGCACTTATTGAAGAAAAAGTACCTAATGGCATGTGTACCTAATGCTTATTCCTCTGTAGTAACCTGATGAATTTTGGTCTTTGGGGTTTAACTATGTGGATTGATACTTAAATCTTACAAGAATAAAGAATTCAGATGAGTACGTGTATTGTGGATTTGACTTTATTATGTCATTTTAGTTCATGTTTTAGTCCATTTGGTTTTGTTGTGTAACAGTGCATCTTGGTTTATATCCTAGCAAATGGGCTAGCAAATATTGAGAAGTTGATAAGAGCTTGTTCTTATTTTTACAGTGTTTTGGTCTGCAAAAGAAATGAGGTGGAAGACATGAAGAGTGATATGTTTAGAAGATAATGCTGGTTATATATGCTCAATTATTAGTATGGGCACCGAAATGGAACATTGAAGAATGTTTTTTCTTCAGCGACTAATTAATGCAAGGCAATGTAAGTATTTTATGATTTTTCAATTTGATATATGCTTAACATTATCATGTATTGTTTGGCATATTTTGTACAAATCATCATGTTTTACAGAACTTGATATCACAATTACTATATATTGTTTGAAGATATCTGCTATCTTTTGCTTGTGGCTTGTGTATTTTTAGTTTGACTTTATCATACCTTACAATTAATTTGCTGTCGTTAGTATAAGTATATGAAAAATTAAGTCAAGGATTAATATTTATTAATAGAAGTTAGAAACTAATTTTTTTCTTCCAATTAAACATTTGTATATAAGTTGATGACATGACTATTGGACGTTTGACACCAAATTTAGGTTGATTGCAGTTTACGTAAACAAAATTTCAAAAGTGATTATATACATACAACAAAATAATTTGCACACAAACTAATCTTTTTGGAAGCAAAAGTGCTTGTACGGTGACGAAACGCCTAGCACGTGATCTAAAAATGATCGATTTTTTTTACTCTAATGACTCATTGTGCGATTTTTTTAATTAAATTTATTTATTATATATATTGGGTGTGCAAGTTAATGCTAGCTCGCTAGCTCCGTATTGCAGTAAATAAGTGTTGAAATTCAATTAAAAATGATCGATCGATAGATGGTGCAAGTCAAGTGACAAGTTTAAATCATCGATTTAAGTGATATATATGTAAAATCATGTACTAGATCACTACATATTTATCCTGCAACATTTTGAACCTGTAAGTTAATATTGAAATTCTGAAACATTATGCTATCTCCAGCTTATTTGCTTTTTTGTTTAATTCATACCACAATAAGCTTATAACGTGACTCGTGGCTGTTTTCCTTTTTCTTGATTCCTTCTTTCTGATTGTATGATATCATACATTCAGTGCTGCATTGTTGTTTGTGATGTTCACCTGGTGTTATAACTTGTTTTTTYTGCTTTTATCATTGGCAGTTCAATAATTATTTGATCAACCAGCTCGCAAGGCATAAGTTTTTGAAGATAGCATGTCAGTTGGAAAAAATAAAACAATACTTGTAATTTATTCTATTTGATTTTGTAAAAGTATGTTTGATTTCGTTGATGTACATTGATTTCGTTGATTTTGTAACTTATTCAGTGCTGCTTGTAATGCTTCTTGGTTGATTTCGTTGATGTAAAGGTATCTTGGCAGTTCAATAAATGTTGATTTTGTAAAATAATGATAATGTTGATGTGATAAATTCATAATGTTGATGGGAAAAGGAACAAGCTTGCATATGCTGGTTTCTTTTCTCTCTCTCTCTCTTTTTTATCTTCTTGATGGCAGATTACTGACCGAATTTCGGTCGGTAAATAGAGTATTTTTCAGGGAATACTATATTTATCGATGGAATTTCGGTCGGTAATACCGARCGATTCTATTTCGGTCAGTAAATTTAGTATACCCTCCAAATTATATTGGAGGGAAAGCCACTTTTACCGATCAATTTTCGGTCAGTATTGATCGAAATTCGGTCGGTAAAAGTGGTATTCCCTCCATTTTTTTCCTTGTCAAAAATCAGTCAGTAATCGGTCGAAGATAGCTCCGARCGAAATTCGGTCGGTGAATTTTTTTTACCAACGATCATCAAGCCGARCGACGTCACCGACCGAAATTCAMTCGGTAAACCCGTTATCGACCAAATATCATCGGTGATGACGGTCGGCCGAATTGTTTTTTCTTGTTGTCTTTCATTACAATCTCGCTATTCCAAGTAAAACAATCTCGAATATCGCAATAATATCCGACGCAATTGCAAAAATATCAGATAATAATCGTATAAAATCACGTACGATTATATTATGATATTATACAATCGCAATCACGCCATTCGAGGCAAGCAAAATCAGCCAAAATCCAAGCTGATACTGGGCGCAATTGCGCCTGGGCGTAATTACGCCCAGTTTTGGGCGTAATTGCGCCCAAACCTTGCCTGTTTTTGGCCGATTTCGACCCTTGCCTATAAATAGGGGGCTCCGCTATTCATTTCACTTTTGAACTTTTGGACGAGCACTCTCTCTCTCWCACACGTCTGATTCTCTCTCACTCTCTCACAAACACTCAATCACTTTCAAACACATTCAATCATAATTCAAACACATAAAAGCATCTTCAAAGGCTCTTTTGCAATAGATCTAGGAGGTTTTCAAGGGTTCTAAGGTTCTACAAGGGTTCCTTAGGGTCTGTGGCAACGTTCTTGGTCTTCAACATCATGTTGCGAGGTAGGTTTGAGGCCAACGTCTCAATTCTAAACCCCCTTTTGCATTCTTGTTTAGAAATTTGACTTTCTATGTAATTCAAATGTAATATTGACCTACAAACGATTTGGCAATTCAAATTAAAAGCAACCTTAAGGCATAACTTTAAATTCRTCGTACGAGTACTTGCATGCTTGTCTCACACATATAAAATGCTTTAACAAAGACCTGCAAATTTCGCGTTTCACGCCTAGTAAGTAAACTATGGACAATCGACATTAGGTTCGTGGAATATGGAATTAACAACACATGCCACAACAAACTAGACACTATTTGCATAGTATTATGTTAAACAACCCGCCTAGTAATCTTGCATGCTAGATGTAGGGGGGTGCTGTGCACTACTTCACCCTTACCCTTGTCCCCTAATCCAGACCTTTGYTGCACTACCAGACATGGAGTCCTTCGCCTTGCTTTATGCAATTATAGGCAAGACTTAAAACGGGTTTCGCAGCTTCCCAAAAGAAGTGCGGTGGCGACTTCCTTCACTCATTTTGAGTATAAACACACAACTCCAAGCATACTCACAATATGCAAAAGCAAGAATTCAATTCTAGCAAACAAACCGAGCCGCCCTTAAATTGTACCCCCCGAAGAAGAGGGATTGGACCCAGTTCGGCCCAGTGACGCCCCTGCACCCGTATAGTTTTCCTGCGACTTCACTAGGGATTTCACTGAAGCTATTAACTTTAGTGATGTGTGGGCAATACTCAAATTGTAACGCGATTTCAACGTRCTAAAGACGGCATTGTGTTTTAGGCATCCTGCATTACACGAAACTTAGTTCGTTAGCACTGAGTTTTCGTTTTCTAGGCATCACGTCTCGTATAAGTGTGTTCTACACTTGAGACAAGATCGGCGGGGCTCGCTTAAGATTGGCGCTGGTGCACTACCTATTTAACCAATTCTTAAGCTTGATGCCCATCCCCATCATGATGGGCGGTTGCGTGCACTACAAAGCCGTAATGGTTTAGACCTCCTTTGATCATCATAGCGGGCTGGATGTGTTAAGTATCGTTCTGAGCCTAGTCATGGGACCCTCTTGAACACCCGGATTGACCTGTTCGATAACGTAGCAACTGACTCTAGGTGGCTGGACTTTTGTTTTTCGTTTGCATATAGGGTTCATGCTAGCGTGCAACGTGCTATGTGCTTTTAGACTAAGGACCCTAGCTTTGCATTCATAACAAACAAGTCATTGAGTCATGTAATAGTCTTCATATAGCAAGGTGATCATTCCTTAGGCGTCGTCATGTCGAAGTGGTTGTAAACAAGAATCATTAGGCGTTGCGTCTTTTTGAGTCATACATTTGTAAACGGACGTCGGACCTTTGAACTTCGCCTTAAAAAAAACGAAAAAAATGATGACAAAAAAAAGTGAAAAATGAAAAATAAAAGGCGAAATGCAAATTTCCGACGTTCATGCACTTTTACATTTTTGATAMGCAAGAGAATGATCACCCCTAAGACATGCATTGCATCACAGGTTGATTCGACATGGAACTTAACTTTTGGTCCATGTGCAAATAGGGTAGGCACCAATAGTTGAGCTCGTAGACGCAGGGTTCGTTCCACGGTTCTCAAGCAGCACTCCGTCAATGAACACCATTGTACTAATGGCTCCAGAAAATTCTCTCATTAACCAGGTTATGGCAAAGTTGGACTCATTCGACGCTTGAATCACTAAGCTAGAATTCGACATGCTCGAAGCTCTCATCGACAAAACCCCCGACACTCGAAAGCGTGATGAGCTCAAGTATAAGATGCTGAATGACCGAATTGCTAGCCTTGACAGACTTATCCCTAAGTTGGTCAATGTAATTGACCCTCTCTCCACACGAATGCACTCTCTTAGGCAGGAATTCGAAGCACTCAAAGCAAGTAACAAGCGCAAGCCTTGCTCAGACTCCGAGGCTCCCGGCCTCAACCATTCAATCCAACTTGACAATTCTACATCAATCCCATCCATTGAAAATCTGCAAAGGCAACGGGCATACCACCGAAGATCATGAAGCATCACGATCCTCAACACTAGAGAAAACAAGAGGTCATCGCCCTCCTATACCTCCTAAAGTTACAAGGGAGGTCCTAAAAAGGCGCAAGTACTGCAGATATCATCAAAGTCGTGGCGATGATATCGAAGGTTGCTTCACCTTTAGGAACATTATGCAAGATAGGATTGATGCAAAGAATAAGTCAAGTGAAGGAGTCAACGTTTGCATGCTTGAAGAAAACGAAAATTCTTTTGACCCTTCCATCCTCATGACACCAATTCATCAGGCAAACCCGAAGCCAGTTGCACTAACCGATGGGCGTTTCAATACAGCACGAGGAAAACATCAAGATAGTTTGGTTCCACGTCCGTCAAGGGAAGTATCCGATGCCTATCAACCCTCAAGCGACCCCATGACTTGCGACTACTACAAGACGGTCATGATCGAGAAGCTAAAGACAGGATGGGATGGTCTACCCTACCCTACAGGCAAAAACTTCCAAATGTGCAAATGGCAAATACATGAACCACAAGACCACAATCAAAAGTCGTTGGCTAACCTTCCGAATGACGTGCTCTACAAAATTTGTAAGTTATGCGATGCTAAATCTCTAGGCAGGAGCATGTGTGTATGTCGAGAAAGGGGAAAGAAGATTCCCGAGTTCATTTGGGATCCATACATTTTAACGGACTTCGAGCAATACCTCCTTAATGGTTTTTGGGGTGAACCACATAGAGAATACCTTGGTGATTACCGTGGAAACGCTCGTTTCGAACTTCCACCCAAGTTCCCTCTATCATTCTTGTTTTACAAGAAAAGAAGCACATGGATCAAAGACTRCGATAACTACAACTTTGTAGACGGGGATCCTGTCCCCACAAGCAAGGCGTCTGCTCCAGATGACCTCGAAGCACAAGGTTTGGGACTCCTGTTTGGCCAAGAAATCACCCCTCCAGCAGAACAAGACGTTTTCATGGCCATGACCAAGGAAGCATTTGACCCCACCACTATCATCACACCAGTCGAAGGATTAGTTCATGGTTGGCGCAAAACCGTGAAGGTCACTACTCCAGGAGGCAAGGTCATCAAGTGAACCATGGGCGAAGGACCAATGCTCTAGGATTCTAAATCTTAGACTGAGTTTGAGTCTAGCGTTGTAGAAGCTAGGATAGTTAGTCCTAGGGAGTTTCCTCATGAGTCTGTCAAGGAGCCTAGTATTCCCCTCTCCCTTGTRAATCAAAGTCTTCGGAGACAAACTTATTTGTACTCTCTTCAGAGTTTAATAACATGCTCCTTTTTGCTTACTCCTCTTTTCCTTCTTATGATTGCTTTAATTTACAACTCGAAAACAAACAAAACAACAATGAGTTAATAAAGGCAATGGAAGAGCGAAAAGAAAACTTCTGTCATCAAGCAAACAGAAAAGGTAGACATCTTCGACAACGACACGCCGTGGGAGATATAGATTGGTCTGACACTGAGTCCGCAAGAAAGGGATGAACTGGTTGCAACACAGAAAGAGTTTCGGGATGTTTTTGCTTAGTCCTATGAAGACATGCCAGGGATTGATCCAGACATCGCACAGCACAGAATTCCGCTCATAGAGGGGGCTAAGCCAATCAAATAAAAGCTCCGTCGCATGAAACCTGATGTTGCCCTTAACATTCGACATGAAGTCATCAAACAACACAACGCATGCTTCATTAAGTTCGTTAACTACCCTCAATGGATAGCAAATGTGGTTCCAGTACCTTAGAAAGATGGACGGGTTCAAATGTGTGTATATTTTCTTGACTTAAACAAAGCGAGTCCGAAAGATGACTCCCCTCTACCACACATAGACGTTCTCGTAGACAACACAACAGATCATGCCTTGCTCTTATTCATGGATGGGTATGTAGGGTATAATCAAGTCAAAATAGCCGAAGAAGACATGAAAAAGACAACCTTCACCACTCCGTGGGGACTACATTACTACACTGTGATGCCTTTTGGTCTCAAAAATGCAGGCGCCACATACCAACGAGCTGCCACTGCTCTGCTTCATGACATGATACACAAAGAGGTAGAGGTCTATGTCGACGATATGATCGTCAAGTCAAAAGACCGCGAAGGACATACTTTTGCACTAAGGAAGTTCTTCCAGAGACTCTYACYGTTGAACATGCGTCTTAATCCGCAAAAATGCGCATTCGGAGTCACTTTAGGCAAGCTCCTAGGTTTTATCATCAGCTCTCGAGGCATCGAGATCGATCCAACAAAGATCAAAGCAATCATGTCACTTAGGCCACCACAAAACAAAAAGGAGATCCGAGGGTTCTTGGGTCGACTCCAGTACATCAGCAGGTTCATATCCAAGCTCACAATGGTCTGTGAACCCATCGTCAAGAAACTGAAGAAAGGTGCACCCAAGAAATGGGATGATAGTTGRCAACAAGCTTTCGACAGGATCAAGGAATACSTCACCAATCCTCCTGTGTTAGCTCCTGCTCGKCCTYYGCATCCYTTARGGCTKTATCTTACAGCAACAAGCACCGCCGCTGGAGCGATGCTCGTTCAAGAAATCGACGACAAGGAAAGTGCAATTTACTACCTCAGCAAGAAGTTCCTTCTATACGAGGAACGATACTCTTCCCTAGAGAAATTATGCTTGGCTTTAGTGTGGGCATCGCGAAAACTTCGACATTACTTGCTCACACATACCTTACACATTGTATGCAAAGGGGATCCTCTGAAATACCTCTTTGAAAAGCTAGTGGTCAACGGACGCATGTCTAGATAGATGGTTATGCTCACCGAATTTGACCTTAAGTTTGTGCCTCAAAAAGCCATTAAAGGTAGCATTGTCTCCGAATTCTTAGCAGACTTTCAAGATGAGGTCCTTGTTGAGGACTTTGTCTTTCCCGACGAGAAACTTATGATGACCGAGGAAGACAGTTGGTCGTTATACTTCGATGGCGCATCTAATCAAAAGGGATGTGGAGTTGGACTGCTTTTAATCTCACCACAAGAGGAGCACACCCCAATTTCCGTCAAGCTCGACTTCGACGTCACTAACAATGCCGCATAGTACGAAGCATGTATTCTAGGTCTGCAATCTGCCTTTGCACTTAACGTTAAGAGATTACGGGTATATGGTGATTCCTCACTCATCATAAACCAGATTTCAGGACGATGGAAGGTACGAAGTGAAAGCCTTGCTCCGTATCAGTCCTATCTTGAGAACATTATATCATCCCAGGTAGACAAAGTCGAATATACCTACCTACGACGCGAAGACAATCAGTTTGCAGATGCACTAGCAAAACTCGCATCCATGGTGCGAATTCCAAGTTCAGTGGCCCAAATGCCCTTAGTCATTGTACGAAGACAAGAACCAGCATACGTTTGCACTTTAGATGGAAAACATGAGGTGCCCAACCTCGATTCGGAAGAGCCGTGGTACAAAGTCATCAAAGACTACATAGAAAATAGCGATACCTGCCAAAAATACTCCAATGCACAACATGTTCCACCGTTTCTCCTATCCATGTTTGTGTCTCCATTGCCTTTCTCTAACTGGGGAATAGACATAATAGGGAAGATTACGCCGCCCGGGCAAAGAGGTTACGAATTCATACTTGTGGCCATTGATTACTTCACAAAGTGGGTCGAAGCTGCTTCATATGCTAAGCTCCAGGCTAAGCACGTGGCAAAGTTCATAAAAAACATCATCTGTCGCTATGGGGTTCCCAATGAAATCATTAGTGACAACGGCACCTAATTTCAAGCAGAGTATGCGGATCTGATTGCCAAATATAGGATTCAACACCACAAGTCATCACCATACAAGCCACATGCCAATGGGGCAGTCGAAGAAGCTAACAAAAATCTCAAAACAATTATCTCTAAGATGACGGTGAATTATCGAGATTGGCCGCAAAAGCTACACTTCGCTCTATGGGGTTGCAGGACCTCTATTTGCACTTCAACGGGTGCTACTCCGTTTTCACTGGTCTATGGTGCCGAAGCTGTTCAACTGGTAGAACTAGAGATCCCATCTCTACGCATTATCCTAGAAAGCAAACTCCTAGAAGAAGAATGGGTAAGGACGAGATTCGATGAGTTAGCTTTGCTCGACGAAAAACGGCTAGCAACCTTACATCATGTTCAAGCATACCAAAAGAGGGTCGAACGGTACTTCAACCAGCGAGTCAAATCACAAGGCATCAAAGAAGGTGATTTGGTTCTTAAAGCACTTCGCAAAACGGTCCTAGATCCTCGAGGCAAGTTTCGTCTTAATTGGGCTGGTCCTTACATTGTTAGAAAGATCTTACCAAAAGCGGCAGTTCAACTAATGGACACGGATGGTGATAACTTCTACAGCCTCACCAACTTAGCACAACTCAAGAAATACTATGTCTAAGGCATGCACGCGCACTGCATCTCAGCAACACAATAGCATCATGCATTAGAACTACGGATGGCCTGATTCCTTTTGGGATACGTAGGCAGCCTCGCCCTGGGGCTTGGCCACAGTCACAAGTGCCTTAATTGTTTTGGGATTAGCAAGTGAACAATAGTCAAGCGGCAATTGGACGAAGTTTTCTTTAACATGCTCTAAGTAAAAACAATGTATAAAAAGCAATGTAAGTTTGTAATTTATTACTTCTTGTAATTAAAATTAAGCAATTACGACACAAAAGGAAACTTCGAGCTCCAAGTTCACTTATTACATGCAAAAGCGGCTCACAAGCCAATCATTTTATTAACTTATTAATAAAAACAAACATTAAATTAAACAAGAGTTATGGAAAAAAGCAATCACTCCTTCCTCTCCTCTTCTTGCTCCTTGGCATCATCCTCCTTTGCACCTGAGCTCTCACCTTTAGGCTTCCTCATCCATTTGCGTCTCTTGAGTCTATCTTCCACGACAACCTTCCCTTTTCCTTTGGCATACCCTCCAAGCATCTCTCTAGGCCCAAGTATTCTTTTAGCAATATTTGAGTCAATCCTCAAAGGAGGAAGTCTTTCAAGCCTACTCCAAACAGGCACCTTCTTAGGACCAAGTCTGTCCTTAGCAGAAATAGCTCTACACTTAGCAACAGGAGTCTCAGTAGAGTCACAGTCCAATCTCTTACTCTTGTAATGGTCCTTCTGCTCCGCACGTCTTGCCTCAGCACGGCTCATCACATCAGTAGCATTCATCCAGACACAGTAATGAGRAGAAATCTTGTGGTCACCTCGAGCAAGTGGGGTCTCCTCAAGTGTAGAATGGGATTCCCAGTACTTCTCCCACTCTATATTGCATTGCCCGAATGCAAACCCTTGTCCTCAGGACGAACCGTGTCAACAACGGAAATAAGCTGAACATTCTCGAATTGCTTCATCACTCTTGAAGGGAAATAAAAGGTTAACGCAGTCAAGCTAGCCACGCGCACATATGAAGACAAACGAGTATGCACCATACTCCTGACACCCCACCAAGGGACAGTCCACCGCACGAGAATGCCACGGTCAACAAGAATAAGAATCCACTCATGTTGAGATTTGTTGACATGGACCTTCTTAAGGGAAAAGAATCCCTCAGCAGAATATTTGACATGATTCTGGGGCACCTTAACTAGGCTTAAACGTTCTATTAACCAAATCTTTCATTAACAGCAACATGTGCAATATTTAGTCATCGCGTCAATAAACAAGCAATAAATATTTGTATAAATGCACTATTTTGCAAATATTCAGACAAAATATTGTACCTGCAGTAAAACAGGACATCCAGATAAGGGCGCACGTGCATCCTTCTTAAGGCGGTCGAGCATCATGAATAACTCCCCCGTGCACAACGGCATAGGAGTACGYCCAACCTCGCATTGCTCAACAATAAAAATAATGCTAGCATGCCAACATTCATCTTGCCATGGACAAATAAGAAACGTCCAAACAAGCAGATCATAATTGCACGTCTACGGTAAATTTTATGGCAAAAAGCATCGCTAGCAATATAGTCAACTAAAGCAAGCAAGTCAATTTCCCGACCATGCACTATGCGTTGTGAAACAGTTGGACTAAGTCTCAAGTATCGCTCATATTCATCAACAAAGTGATCAGCAGTATTAGGGATACAAGGGAGACTTATAACAGGCCAATCAATAATAGCACCAAGTTCCTCAAGCAAAGGGACAATTTCCTTGTCCTGAAGACGAATACAGTGTGTCAATGGGTCCCACAGGCTTATAACAGCATAAAGAAGGTTTGTATCGAGACTTACATACCTTAAAGTCAAGTGAACATCACAATTCAGCCTTGCAAGGTCCTCCCTTTCACGAGCATCCAAGTTTCGAAGCACGTCATTCAAAGCATTAGCAAAGTCTCTCTCCATTTGATTTGTTGCAAATTCTTTGATGTAATGAATTAAATAAAGTTCAAAGCAATGTAAGAGAGGTTTTTAAGAACTAAGGAGGCTGTAATGAATGAATTAGGGCATGCATAAACCCCTAATTATAAGCAATAAGGACAAACAAACTTTCCAAAAATAAAATTTCGAGCAGAAATAGCTCGATTCTGGGCGTAATTACGCCCAGCCTGGGCGCAATTACACCCAGTTTGGGCTTGTTTTTGGCCGACTTTGCTCCTTTTAGCTGCCCTCATGCACGATGGCACGCAGTTCTTGGTCCAATCTAGGTCCTACCCTACATTTTCAAGAGGGAATGATCCGACATTCATCTCAATGACGTAACACAACATACATAACAACGCAAGACGATCAACGTCGTGTTAAAAGTTTAATTACATGCATTGCATATAGTTAGTAAGTTGGCTCTTGCAAATTGTAATCAAAGCTCAATATTACAAAAACGAGCTATGTCTAGAATCATACACGAGTCTATTCATATTTACACAAGCACTCGGGTCTAAGCTAGAATCGAGTGAAGTCAAGTTAAGTCAAGCAAAAGTCAACAAATAAGTATAAGTAGGTCTAAGCTAAGTCCTAAAATAAACAAATGCAAAGCTAGGATCACTTCCCTTCCRTACAGGTGACAGGTACATCTACTGCTCGCGACACGTCGAAAAACTAAGTGACGCTAGCACCTGCAAGGTAGACTCGTCCGATAGCTCATCAGGGAAAGGAAATACAACAGAGGTTCCTGGTATGGTAAACTAAGACGAGGGTCCAGGCTGAGAACGGGAAGTCGAAGCTTCACCCCAGTTAGGGACCGATCTCATCTGTACATCTCGTCGTCATCAGCATCCTCATCATCGCCCGGACGAACCTGCATAAGGATTTTCAAGTTAAAAGCGGGTTCTTGACCCTATAAAACATTGAAAACACGAGATTTAGTGCACTTACCGAGTCTCTCAGCTGACAATAGGCATGTTACCTGGCATCTATTATTCCCAGCAGCCTCATAACGCCTGCCCGAGGTATCTATTTCGCAAAATAAGCAAGTTAGCACACGAATTAATACTAGCATAAGAGGACAAAAATCGAATTGTCCCCTACCTGACCAGCTCCAGGGGCGTCGAGTTCTAAGCGCGCCTAGCAGCCGGAGGAGCAAGCCCAATAAACTCTTCCAGGCCAGGACGGATCCTCAAGTCAGTAAAAAGGATCTCACCGAGGTCATAATCAGGCTGCACAAGCCAACTCAAAGTTAGCGTACAACTAGCAGAAAGTAAATGCAAAGAAAAAGTSCGGATAAGAAAGACTTATACCTCGGCAACTAGCTCGACTCGGGGGGATAGTAGGAGGTGGTACTCTACCGCCTCACCATGAGTCAAGTCGTTGGACAGCATGGTGACCAACAGCTCCTCATCCATCATAGTGACTAGAGGATCCTGAGGCACTGCAGGCGCAAAAAGGCTATGCTACCTAACTACACGCTCCTCAAGGTACCAGACAGGCCCTTGAGGTCCCTAAAAAAGACATCGCCTCTTGGCGAGCTCTACTGCTCCAACGAACCTCCTCGGTCTCGCGTTCCTCACTCGCCTCCACGGGCGCCACTCTACCGGCAGCAAAAYGTGGTTAAAATCACTAAGCATCCAATGAAAACATACAAGTAAAAGGCAACGAAGCTCACCTCAGCTGGGTTCAAGCACAATGACCAAAATGCACAATTTCCTAGCAATTGGAACAACAAGCAAAGCAGCTAAAGGGTGAGAAAGAGCACTTCTTCTCCCCAGTGAACGTACATGGCTAATGTTCCACTCACAAATTCTATATACAATAAGGATTTTAAGAAGGTGTATACATTCGCTCATACGCCGAAATCCCCAACTAAGCAAGCAAATGGGCCCGAAAGTCATCGAATCGCTATAAAAATGCACCTACAAAGCTACGACAAGTCGTAAGCGAATGCAAAGTCACAACAAAGCAATAGCCACGATCAAGTGAAGGTCGAAAGCAGATCAAAGTCAAAGCACGCATTCCCAAGTAAAAGTCGCATCATCCTCGCAAGGGCCAAGCGTTAGTCCGATTGTGTATGCGCAATGCAAGCATTTATAAAAAGACATCGCTATACGCAATCGTGGCTATACCCGACGTTACCTCAAGTTTAATTCAAGCACGCATACAACAATTCAAGCACGCACCAGCAAAAAGAGATTGCTATATGCAATCATGGCTATATGCGACGTTACCTCAAGTTTAATTCTCCAGGACGACTAGCCGAGATGGGATATAGTAGATTGAGCACGCACTAGCAAAAAGACATTCGCTATACGCGATGGTGGCTATACGGTGCGTTACCAGTATGTTAATCTTCCCGGACGACTAGCCGAGATGGGATAAAAAAGTTCAAGCAAGCATCAGGTCCAAACGGAGGCATAGATACGGACACCATATCATTTTCCCCAAAGAAGTCCAAACGGAGGCATCGATACGGACACCGCAGTAATTCCCCACGAAGTCCTAACGGAGGCATCGGAGTGGACATTGAGATGATAGTACCCCAAGAAGTCCTAACGGAAGTATCGAGTTGGGCAACCTGTAAATAGAAAATCCCTAGTGGAATCAGAACCATAGGTGGAAATTCCCCCAAAGATTGAAGCACGGAGCCCGGGTGAAATCAGAACCATAGGTGGAAACGTAAGCAAAAGTATTAGCAACAGAGACAAGCTAACAAGCAACATGCAACCACAGGTGCAAGTAAAACTAAAGCATTTGTTTTGCAGGTACCGGGTACATTGGCTTTCGTTTTACGAGATTTTACTCTTTGCAAACTCAGCAAAAGTAAGGGCTTATATAGATGCATACATTTGTCCCTAGTCTAAAACAGCCAATGATAAGACACCCCTCGCAACACACAAGTCAAATCGAGAGAGCTAGGACCCTAACAGGCCCTTAAAAAGGCAGATTCCCTTGCACTAGACACCTCTTCCATGTATTTAGCACCTCAAAAAAATAAGTTTTAATTTTCAAATAATTTTAACTTATTTTTTGACATTTTTCTAAAATTTCTCGGAATTTTTCTGAATTTATCAAAGTATTTTTGGCATTTTTCGGAATTTTCAACAATTTAATTTTTTTTACGAGAGCAATTTAATTAATTTTGCGATAATTATTTAAATTATGAAAACAATTCAAAAATTCATTAAATTTTAGCACAACACCCTATTCTTCACATGGGATTTTTACAAATTTTTTCCATATTTGTTCGATTTAAGGTTTAATATTTATGACTTTTTAAAGCAAAAATGCAAAAACGAGCAAAGCGGGCCATCTCGGGATATTGGATGCAATTGCGCCCAGTTTTGGGCGTAATTGCTCCCAAAACTTGCTTGTTATTGGTAATTTCGACCCTTACCTATAAATAGGGGGCTCCCCTATTCATTTCACTTTTGAACTTTTGGACGAGCACTCTCTCAGTCTCTCTCACAAACACTCAATCACTTTGAAACACATTCAAACACAATTCAAACACATAAAAGCATCTTCAAAGGCTCTTTTGCAATAGATCTAGGAGGTTTTCAAGGGTTCCAAGGTTCGACAAGGGTTCCTAAGGGTCCGAGGCAGCGTRCTTGGTCTTCGACATTGTGTTGCGAGGTAGGTTTGAGGCCAACGTCTCAATTCTAAACCCCCTTTTCCATGCTTGTTTAGAAATTTGACTTTCTATGTGTTGAGTCCCTTAAGTTTTGAATGATGACAAACCATTACAGGAAACAGGATGCTTTAGTATGAATATAGTTGGTTTTGGGAACCAGCTGGTTTGAGATACTTGTTTCCTCAGACAAGTTAATATTTAGGATTTTTTGGATAATACCACCTTTTAGTTACCACTTTTTAAAAATTCCCACCTTTTGTTTTTTTTTTTAAATTCCCACCTTATAGTTCCATTTTCTTAAATTTTCCCACCTCTTAACGGATTAGTTAACAGAAGTGTTAACTTGTGGGTCCCACTTTGTTTTTATTATTGAAGTCAACCAAACTCTTCCCCTTTGACCCCGATACATCTTCCCCTCTGCTTTCTTACTCCATCATCGTCAGCCTTTCTTAATTTCGTGTTACTTTGTGAAATAGATAAGTTCTCTTGAAGAAATGATTACAGTTTTGCAAGAAGCATTACCTGAATCAATAGGTCTGCTTCCTTTTGATGGTGGTGTAGTAGGTATATAATGTGCAGAAAATCTTACTGATATTCTGAATCTATGCCTTCCCATATCTTAAGTGTTGGAGTTGATACATTGAAGCTTTAATATACAGGTTGCATAAGACACATAAAAGAACAGCTTAATTGGACCTCAAAGACAAAACTCAAGCTTTAATATACTGATATTCTGAATCTATGCCTTCCCCTCTGTTTTTATTAGTGCACTTAACAGAGCAATGAGATTATGAGAAACAAATTTACCCCCATAATATCGCCCATCTTAACCCTCGGCTGCCTCGGCGGTTTCGGCTCGTTTCGGCTTCAGCCTCGGGTTCGGCCTCAGAATTCTCCGGCAATCCTCCTCAACGACGGCAGCAGCTTCACTCTCACCCTCAGCTGGAACGTTGGAACTACCCTCAGCTTCAGACCCACAGCGACGGAATTCTCGCGGGAGAATAAAAAAGAGAGCTGAATTTGGAGCCAAAGAGGTTAGACGAAAGCCCTAGAAACCATCATCGGGTTACTACCTCTTGAATGGAGAGAGAAAAGCGTCGAAACGAGTTGATTGTAAACCCTAGCTGCTAATTCTGACATGATGGACAAACCATTACAGGAACAGGATGATGTAAGTACTGAATGATAGCTTTGTCTACTACGAGACCGGACGCTAGATTTGGTGTGCGATTGTGTTTACGTGCTAGACAAGTGTAGATAATTTATGTGTGAATGCCGTCAGAGTGAAAAACTATACACTGTGTTAAGTTAACAGGGAAGCACGACCGCTGTTACGCAAAATTGAATATACGATACTATAAGCTACAATTTCTAACTGGTCGTTAAACAGTAATACGAGTAGCTGACTCTTCACTTAGACTATCAATTTATGAGCTGAAAAGAAAATCAATTACGAAAAGGAATAGTGATCTGTAATTGTTTGTGAACATCCAGATAACCAGTCGTTTGGTAGAACTTTCGATCACCCTAATTGCGATATAATAATTCGCAAATGACATTGAGAGTCAGAGGAGAGAGGATGAGATATCCGTTGATACGAAGAGTAATTACGCGGAAGAAGACTAACCAGCCTCTGTCACTTTACCAAGAGAATGTATATTTTTTGAAACGAAAGAACTTTCTTAAGTTCGTTTGAGGGAGCTTTATACAAAAGAAGAATTCGAACAGACATTTGACAAGGTTTTAGGAGAGATCTTTTTTAAATATAAGATTAATATAATATCAATAATAAAAATTATGCGCTCTGCGAATGTTATGTAAAAGATTAAAATGTTATATTAGACTTCAGATACGTTAAGGTTTTGAGATTATGATTATCAAGTGAAAAATTCTCTGGGTACTCTTCTCAAAAGTCTTAATGTGAGATACCATGTATAGTAATCATCATAACCATTCGTGCATATGGCAACAAGTCCTAGGGGAACAGCTGATTCAGCGCAGCACAAGACTGGGCTTTCTTTTCACTGCTGGAATTGGAATGTTGACCTGCTCGAAGTGACCTTATTTGCGAAATAAGCTGGGTTTTCTTGTAAACTGTATGATTAAGACGTGATATTTTGTAAAGATATATTATACCTCAGACTGGTGTAACTTCTATAGTATGGTAATTTGACTGTGGTATTATTGCCTTTACAACACTTGGTTAAGATGTATATGTGCTCATTATTATCTTGTTCGAGATCAAATAAATGCTATAGGAGTGTCACTAAAGGACGAAACTCAATGGAATAAGTAACTTTCCATAGAAACTGATCTGTCCTGTAGTTCCTCTTTTGGTCAATGAAATAGATTGTATGCGAGAATACTCGTTGAGAGGTTAAAAGTCAAATATACATTAAGTGATAATGATTACGTCTCTCATGTTAACTTACCACATTACCATTTAGATCTCTCTTTACGGAATTAAAATAATAGGAAAAAACTATCTTTGAGAGAAAAAACAAGGAAGACAGTATAAGCACAATAGTGCTCTCATTATCATTAGGTCAACGACGAAGCATAAGTCGGAGAGCTCTTTAAACCATTCTTGGGCTTACTTAGCTTTTTAAAGAAGTAAGATGTTCATAAGAAGAGAAGTTTTTCTATGTAAAGTAGGCAATTACGAAATATTCAGTACGGCTGTGAAAGTTTGAATGGCATATTGGAGAGTAGTTTGTGAGTGATTGCAGAACACAATTGGACTTTTACGAAGGTGATTATATGCATCTATGTATAGGTGGTAGTCGTGGATGCACATTCAGAGTTGATGTGGTGTTGGAGTGTGCTTGGTTCTCCAAGTGTAGGAAACAGATATATAAATTCAGAGTGAGCAAGTTCTTTGTTTTGTGAGACTTGTTGAAGTTGATTAAATAAAAGAGTTAGGGTAGGAGGACGTAGCCTAGATGTTGGTGATAACTTCGTTAAATACTGTGTGTTCTTTATTGCTTTATTTACTTCTCTCGCTGCGAGTATGATATAATAGGAACGACAAGAATCCCTCTGTGTGCTCTCAATTCATAAGAGTCAAAAGGCAATAGAAGAAAATAAAGTGTATAAATCATACGATCGAATTCATAATACTCAATTCATCCCTCCCCACCCCCACCTCTTGAGTATTTCACACCTTCAATTCGTCTTTCAGAAGCCAATGGCTTCTATTCAAAGAGAGTAACTAATCTAGAGAAGTCAAGCATGAAGTACTCAAGAATTAGGATTGCAATCGGTTATGATAGCAAAACACACGCGACGTTTTAGACGGAGAGCAACTATTAGCATGGTATGGAAAAATAGGATCAAAAATGTAATTATGGGATTGACGGATGGAGTTGCTGGGACATGGTCAAACGGTTCACCAACACAACATTGAAACTGACTCTGAAGGGAACAAGACTCCAAAGAAAGGACAAGGTGAACTTGGTGGACTGCAGGAATTACAAGTTTGCTGGAAAAGAATGCCAAAGCCCAGTAATGTTCTAATATCTTACAACAGGCTATAGGTGAGCAGAGTATAAATCCGGAATTTCTGGATAGTGTTCCTGAATGGAATGCTTTTGAGGCCAGATGTAAAATAAATTTGGTACTCTTGAACTTGGCTTATGAAGGTGTACCAGCGTGTGATAGGGTATAAAAGATCCAATAATTGGATTTTACTTATTGTCGTGAATAATGAAAATTATTTGCATATGAACAAGGGTGAAAATGTATTTGACTTGTTTTCGGCTAGATTCAATGACTAAATAATCCAATATCTTAGATCCCTATGGGAATAAAGTTTTTACCTGATGAGGATCTTGTGATTAATAATAGAGCAAACGGTCTGCGCAAAGTTTGATTGTTCACAAAGAGATTATGCTTTACTCTAAAGACTTTTGCAACAAGAAACAGAATTATATTGATGTCTGCCCCAGCTGGAATACTCCATAGACACTAGTGATGAAACAGTGAGAAATGCTGATTAAGTGTATGAATAGTGGATGGAAAACTATGAGATTGCCATTTATAAAACACCTTTGACTGTGATGGTAAGCTCAACATGCTAGAGATTCTTATGTCTCTCGAAGTGTGGATAACAGCCAGTGTCGATTAATTCTTATTAACGTAGATACAATATACTAGGAATAGTTATGATCTAAATCTCAATTTACAACTCCTTGGAAATCCTTAGAAAGTTGATGATTGATTGTTCTCTAAAAGTGAAAAAAACTTATGAGTTGTTATCATGAAGAACTTGTAAATTAAGAGAGATCTAAGAACTTCAATGTGCCTAGTGCCTCATATGACATGTGTGTGAAGTACAAAGATTATTGAACTGTCACAGAGGAGAGAATCCTTTAGTTAGATTATAAACTTTCAAAGCGAGGTAACACACAATAGGGAAGTTGGTCTTGTTTAATAATAAAATACGACGAGATACCATGGCAAGGATTAATCTGAGATAGTTTCTCCCAGTGCGAGATTAAACCCACTATGACATCAGTGCAATCCAATGACTAGAATCGTGAAGATATGTTTATTGCATTCCTCTCAAGGACCGAGTTGCATGTATGCTATCATTTTTAGTGGATAAGAATAATATATGGACACGAAGATTTCTTACGGGAGTGTCACTAGTATGATAAATAATAATCTAGTGAAGAGGAAAAACACAAAAGTCATTAAATAGATGTGATTCAGAACAAATTAAACATGTGAAAATCTAGTGTTCTGGGAAAGAAAAGAACCAACTGAATGGATCACAAAATAGCGTTGTTAGAAGAAAGGGACCCAAGGAAAATTGAGTTCGCCTTATGAACTTAATGTTTTAGGATCTGTCTCTTACAGGCGAGCTTATTCATTCTCTTACTAGCTTTTAAGCTAAAGTAGAAGAGAAGTAACTATTTAGAGGTCATAATTTTTGACAGCGTTGGATATTGATCTCAAAAGACACAATGGATACCGGGCGAGGATAAATAAAGCAATTATTCTTGTCTCACTAAGTAGCCTTTCAATTGGGAAAGTTTCACCTTTGGGAGATAACAGCAAGTGGGGGATAACAAAGTCACTGGTCTTCTAGTTTAAAGAGTGCAGGTAGGAGAGCATCTTTGTCTATGCAAATTGGATAATGTTCCATATGCTAGATTTGTTGAAAGGCTGTGCAACATTTAATTCTGATTGAGCAGTTTTCACTAAAACTCGAGCTGTGAACTTAAGAGAGAGGACTTAAGTAGTTGAGTTTCAAGCCAACCTATGGTCACTGAGCGGTCGAGCTCAACAAATAGGTGACTGTATTATGGTAGGGAAGAAGGGGGGAAACATCGATGTTACAGTTAAACATTCTTAGAATTAGACAAAATTCATCTACAGAATACAGAAGTCTATGCTGTTTTGTGAGAGCGGTTTTCAGACAATAATCAATGGATTTGGCATATGTAGGAAGGAGTTTAGGACAGTAAGTCCTTACTCACAGTGCTCGAATTAGAGACTTATTCAGTCTCTGGGAATGACTTGGTGATAGGGACTTAGTTATTGGGACCTTAACATCAAAGTATAGAGCAAGACAAAAGTTTTGGGTCAGATGTGTCATAGTGGAAGAACAGGGTCCAACAGATCTTCTATTGTTAAGTTCCTTTAATGGACAGTTTTTCTCTGAGAGTAGATAGTTAACCAACATTAACACACTTAGTTGAACTTATTATAACGATTGATTTGATTATGCAGGATCGGGTCCATGGTATAGAAGTCTCAGAGATGTCGATGAGGAGGTCATAGAGTTGTGTAACTCTTGTGTTATTCGGTTTAGATGATATTTCCTCGATAGGGTTACTCACTTTCGTGGTATTTGTAATGCTTTTCATATTCAACTAGATTGAGAACCTTATTTGATATTCTGGCATGGCGTGGTTACGTTTCTGGTGAGGGATAAAAACAGCGTTGGAATAGAACCAACGTTTTCCCACAAGCTGGCTTCCCTTACACTGGTTTCCTCATTCTAAGTCCAAAGCAAAAGAAGAAAATTGGTTACATTAACTATTACTCAATTCACCCCCCCCCTCTTGAGTATCACAAACCTTCAATTGCGTATCAGGAGCCAGGCTTCTTGCAAAAGAAGTAATATCTAAAGAAGTCAAGCATGAGTACCAAGAGTTAGGTGTTGATTGGCTATGATAGCAAAAACACCAAAGTTTTACACGGAGGTAAGAGCTCGAGATTCATACTATGCGTTAGGTCTGAGATATTTAAACAGAGAAGATGCCTCAAACTTAAACTACGTAATTATTGGATGTATTGTCAGATTATGAAGGGAATAGCTTGAGTGGCTTTTAGTTAGTTCCAAAACTTAGTCATCACCCGAACAACACTAGATCACGCCTAGAACACAATTAATAGGTTGTTGAGTTTGACTAAGGAACGTAATTCTTGAAAGGAACAAGACTCCAAAGAAGAT
>SNQN01003868.1:31228-56819 GCA_008642245.1 Bassia scoparia | reverse complement strand
TGTTTCTCTGATGATTTTCTCTGGAATTTTGCCTTGATCCTCTTAAATACGCTAAATACGCCGGAAAATGACATAATGGAATAATTTAGCGCCAAGATACTCCGGGAAATCACCGTGAACTACGACCGCCGCCGGGGAAAACCCCTACTACCTAAACTATACCAGAGAACTCCTTGCTTGTACTGAGAGCAAGGGTGTCTAGGTGCCGTCGTAATCAAAGGAATCAACGAAACCAATCGGAAGGAAATCAAGAATTTGTTCTTCGAATGGGTTTTTTGGAAAGAAAAAAATACACAAAATCATATATTGAGCGATTATATACGCAACTGAATGGTCGTACATACGCTCAACAGACAGAGGCGTATATGGACGTCTCAACAGGACGCGTATAGTCACGCTTCATGCAACATACATACGAAAATTTGCCAAACAAATTGTTGTGCAAGGACGGGACTGTCACGGAGCACGTATAATACGCTGCAAAAGCAGCTGAGCGCTATATAACGCCAGGGATCAGCAGCGTATATACGCTCACTTTGCAGCCGTATATTAACGCAGCGTTCATGCTTCTGTGTTATATTGCCTCGTGCCTATAAATACGCTCTCTGCCTTGGGTTTCAGTCCGACACCACGACTCACCTAGCTTCCTACGCATACTCCTTCTCTGCTCGATTAAAACACTCAAAAACACTTCAAACACATTATACTTTCGTCATTTAGTTCAACATCGATTCTTCTTTCGACTACATCAACAAGCCTGATAACAAAGAGGTTAACTTCTTGAGAGATTACTCACCAATAATCTCTGCTCACGTTTCTTAAATTATTGACAACCATTGTTATTGAGCTTTTTAATGCTAAATTAAAAAGCAATGTAGCAAAACTATCGCTTTTTTAACCGATTCATGTACACAGTTAGGATTCATAACGTTCTTATGTTTTCATTGTTCGCTTTGTTTTAAACTGCTTTCATTTCGTTTCATTATTATTATTCCATTGTCACACATACTAACAATCTTAATTCTGGTATTTAGCAATTGAATGGCGAGAGATCCATTGCGCTTGCGTATTAATCAAGGCCTCATAACATTGTCTTCTTTTATTCTTCATGTATTCAGCGATTCAAGGCAAAGGATTCGTTTCATTGTGTTGCAAACTTACTATTTGTTTTCTTTATGCAGATTTAGGGTAAGACGAGTTGCACATTATATATTTGAAGTGTTATATGGCACTTTCATATTATTGCCATCTTGGGTCCATTGTTGTTATAACTCTGTATATACTTTTGCCTAACAAAAGACCGGAATTATGTGAATCACTTAAATCGATTAACTAAGTGGACCAACTTTTAGGACCGTTTTTTAACATGCATAAATCACAAAGGGTCCACAATATCTAGGCTAGTTAGTCGTTGTGCATAATTTGTAACACGCTTTCGTAGTAATTTTGAGGGTAGAACGCTCGAGCCTAAGTGCTTAATATGTCAAGTTGTGTGCATCCAATAAATCAGTGGTGATTACATGGAATTGCAATGAGACCGAATAGAGGCCGCTACAATGCAGGGCGAATTGGTTACAGATTCCTTGATTCGTTACCATGTCCCCGACACCCACGACTGGTTACTTGAAATGGCGTGGGCCATTTGATTGTGGCGCACCAACGTTATCGGGCGTCCGTGAATACACCTTTTCTGGCACGGTGGCGACTCCACCTCATCGACAACACTACCCAACGCACTCACGTGCGGGATTCCGTGGCCTCAAGCCCACGCAAAGTCACCTCGATGTTGTACCAAGCCGGCGCGGCCCGCTATACGCTGAGGGGCGCGGGCCCACGTCCTACAATTTGGCGACTTCACTGTGGGATTAATCACCTGTTAAGGTGAAGTGGACAGACTTGAAAAGTCTCGTAATTCCATCCATCACGTTTATGTGGATTTTGCATTATTGCATGTGACTTCGTATAAGGTCCGGCGCCTTAGGCTCCTTGGTCTCATATGGAGCATGTTCATGCTCGAGACTTAACCATAAGGGGGATAACTAACCCTTGGGTGCATGGTGGTTAATGATCCGCCATCGGGCCTAGGCAAGTCATACGTATACCACCCCACACTCGCGCTGTGTAGCATGTCTTACTGCGATGCGGATGTCGCCAATGATAGGGGTATCTCTGGCCATAATCGACTAATCGCCAAAGTGGTGAAACTGGCACCCAAGCTCGCCCTTAGGCGTTGGTACACTTCTCTGACTTAAACCGTAGGGACCGACCATAGTTGACTTGCATCATGTGTCTTGCTATATATGATGCATGTATGCGGCTAGCCATCTGTACATTTAGACCTTAACACAACACTTTTCATATAGTCCCATGGTTATCTTTTAGTTCATATCATGCATTTCCATAGCCTATAATGATTTAGTTGACCTCTGCCTTAGTCTGTGACCATAGATTTCACTAGGGTTTTAGTATGTCCTTCCAAAGCTTTCGCACCTTAGGTCCACACGACTTTAACCCGTAGGTCTTTGACCCTTGACCATTTAGAGTCCTCATAGACTCTGCATCTTAGGTCTCGACTTGACTATCGGGTAGGCACAGACTGCCTTAGGACGTCTTGACTTTGGATTGACCTTGCATTCAGGCCAACCATAGGCTCGGACCCTAGGCATGACCCTAACCACATAGGACATATGCATTACATTCTCATCTGTCGTTTGGGTGCCCTTGCAAAAAAAAAAAAAAAAAAGAAAAAAAAAGAAAAAAAGGAAAAAAATTTCAAAAAAAAAAAATTCAAAAAAAATTCAAAACAACGAGGAAGGGACCTTGCATACATTTCATTCTAGGAAGATGACCATGGAAATTAGGGACATGCATTTGCGATCTGGCATTCATATTTTCAATAATGAACCAAGGAGTTCACTAAGGGTTTATTTCTTTTTGAAAACAGTGGTGAAGTCGTCTCTAACCCTTGCTCGACCCAAAGAGATTGAGCCCTCACCTAACCTTCCTCTAACCTTCATAGATCCTCAGCCCAATCCATAACCTTCATCATTCATCAGTCTCCTAACACCACACCCATCACGCCCAATCCAGAAACCTTCTGCCAACCTTCAGCCTTAACACTTCATTGACCCCATCAGCCTAGCACCACAAAAATTGGCCTGCCCAACAAGGAAAAGGCTCCAAAAGCTTACCGGAGCAAGTTCAACAGCTTGAGGCTACAGATCAAGGAATATGAACTCGGGCCTTTCCTTGAACAACTGTTTGAAAATTGCAATCAAAAAAGAGCTGACCCCACTTTCGCGCCTCTCTATCGGACTAATGCTTACTCCGCTCAGCCACTACCCACCGGCCTACAACCAATCCAGCGACTGCGCTCTACCACGGACCAACCCTCTCTTGACCCCCAACCCATATGCAGACCAAAACTCGCCAAAAGAGATTCCTTCTCAGCCGGAAGACGTACCGAAGTTCTCAAGCGAAACTGATGACCCTCGATTCCATATAAAGGTATTTAAGACACCATGGACTTAACAGGATTGACCCTGCCTTGTTCCAACGGTCTTCTCCCCTTTCCTGGACACCGATATGTCAGAAGCGGTACTTTCGCTTCCTGAGAAAGAGACAGCCACTTGGAGGAATCGTCCACGCATTCATGGGCAAGTACAAGACTGGTAAACATTCAGACCCAAAACATCCTCGAGAGCTGAAATCCTCAACCAAGGACGAGACATCGAGGGGGTTTCACCACCTATCTGACTAATGGAGAGGAAGTTGTGCCACCCTAGTCGTCCGTCTACTGAAGAAGAGATGGGTCAAGACCTTCATTTCTTAACCTCCAGCCTGAATACAAAAGATCATCTCAAGTATCGAGGCGTCTTCCACATTTCGCAAAGGTTACGACATTGGAGTGGACATATAGAATGATCTTTCAATCCACCATGAGATGAGTCAGAGTCTTAGCTGATAGGATCAGTCGGAGGTCCCTTTTCCTGACGTATGTCATCCTTTCTTTTTCCATTTCGAGTCTATGTCAATTAGTTCTAAGAATTAAGTTCTGCAATTAGCCTCAATGTAATAAATTCTTTTTTAATAAAAGTTTCTTTTTTTTTCTTTTTCATTTTCTCTTAGCCTCCATATAGTTTGGCTTCGTACTTTAATGGATCAAAGTTAATGAGTCGACCTCACCAATTCAATGGTAACCTGCCAAGAGAAGGCCTTCTTGCATCAGCTCCACAAAACACCTCTTCCCGATTTCCATTTCCCTTATCACATCGGAACAAAATTCCCTTGCAACCCTGTTGAGCCCATAAAAACCACTATCATTCAGCCCTATCTTTCCTGTTCATCACCCAACTATCGACCGAACCCTTTGGACCAGAACGGCCTGCGTTCAGGAAAAGACATCGGTGCAAGAAAAACAACAAGAAGAATAAAATGGGCAAAAAGCAAAAATCAAAGTTCAATGCCAGTCATCACAAATGCCAAATTCAAATCCAATGCAAATCCAAAGTTCAAAGCCCCAACTTCACAACCAAAGAGCAAAAGTCTAAAAAAGCACCGACTGCGCCACCGTGAGGTCATCTTCGTTGATCATCAAAGCCTTTTCAACCTCAAACCACAAACCTCACCATTTACCAACCACAAAAGCTCCTCTCACACGAGGCATTGTCCAAATCATTTCGAGAACTACGCGGTCTGAAGATTCCAAAAGGGATGACGTAGGCAGGCCTCTTCTCTGAGGTCGAACCCATGTCCTGAGGTTCATCATTAGTTGATCTCTTACAGTCAGAAGCACCACTCTGTGATAGAACCCGACCATAAGACTCGAGTTTGAACCGCTACATCACTCTAGCCACCACTATCAAATTCCCCATTCACTTACCCTCAGTCACAAATTTTAACCTTGTTATCTTTCTTGAACCTTTAGCCTATTCTTTCGTACACCTTAAGGGATCTCTCCTCAACTCATCTCTTAGGCTATCACTCAGCAGCATTCGATCTGCATCTCCTCAAAGCATCGTTATGCCAGCATTTCCCTCCAGTGTTCCTCTCCCTCATGCCAGCATTCAGCCTCAAGGTTACTATTTGCGGGCCAAACAAAATCACTCCCTCATTCCTCCCTCCGTCATGCAGCATTCAGCTTCAAAGTACTTGGATTTGGGCAAATCAAAAAGCACAATCCCTCACCATTACCACACAAAAAGCAAGCCACAAACCATGACTCCACAACATTCCAACTTAGCCTTACCTCTCCACCAGCCCCAACCTCGATTCCACTAAGCAAAAGTTCATTCAAGCTGGGGGCACAACCCACTAAACCAACCATCAAACACCAACTAAAGCCATTCCACACACCCAACCCCCATGGGTCATGTGGGGCTAAATGCAATCACAACGCATCAACCTCTTGTCGAATCGTACGGAGGCTTGAGATGGCATCATCCCACCAATCCAAAGGCATCTTACCCCATAGTCACATTCCTTGTCATTTCATGCACTTTAGACCTAAGAATAGACTTGCATTTACGGCATATAGCCAATTGCAAACGCATCCATAAGCATTCATCCTGCATCTGCGCATACATACATCATACATGCATATGCACATCCTACACAAACATATTACACTTACACCATGCACATTGCCACATTGCTCACATTGCACCACCCTCAACACAGCAGCATGGCCCATCTTACATGCATTTGCCTCGCACCCGCCTATACCGCATTCCATCGCTATACCCGCGAATCGTTGCTACACGCCAACATCTCTTCCCGAAGCCTAAAGTCAGCCGTTAGGTGGAAAGATTTCCTGAGGAAACGAGGCGTTTCCGAAGGAATTAATATCATCACTTCACATGACTATACGGCCATTAATCGCTATACGCGATTGTTGCACGACGCACACCTTCCCCGAAAAGCCAAGGTCAGCGTTAGGACTTTACGAAAGGGAACGAGGGCGTTATCCGGCGGACAAAAAACTTTGCAAATGTTACTTTCTGTCCCAAATCAAATTACATTTTGACTGTCGTCTTTACCGACGGATTTTCGTCTCATTCAGACTCAGTCAACCAGTGGGCCGGCTTCTTCACACGCAAACAGGCTCCTATGCACCAGAAAATTTCACATAACATGCACACTTCGGGGTTTTGAAATTTCACTCCCGCACCAGAAAATCCACATATATGCACACTTCGGGGTCTACGATTTCTCCCGCGTACAGAAATCCAGTACAGCATCTTCTCGGGTCTACACATTTCTGCCCGTACAGAAATCCAGCACACCACATCTTTCGGGTCTCACGAGTTTCTCCCGCTATAAGAAATCCAGCACAAGATCTTTCGGAGTCTATATTTCCTCCCGCTACAGAAATTCCAGCCACAGCATTTTCGGTCTTATGGTTTCTCCCCGCCTAACAGAAATCAGTCCGTAGCAGCACAATCTTCCGGGCCTTGGAATCTCTCCCGCTCAAAGTTCCTCATAACATCTTCGGGTCTTGGGAATCTTTCTCCCTGCTACAAAGTTTCCGTCAAGCACATCTTCGGGTTTTGAATCTTCTCCCGCTCAATTAAATTAAGCATTCTTCCAGGCAGCATTTCTTCGGTGTATTTGAGAATATTTCTCCACGCACCGAAAGCAAATGTCCGCGAATCACAACTCATTCCCGAAAAGCCAGATTCCAAGGTCAGCCGTAGGGAGACAAACCACCCAGAGGATCCAGGCGCTTCCAGCGGGAAGTAGCACTAATACACCAGCATGGGGCTGCGGTAACAGGTAAAACTGAAGATTTCATTTGACAGTATTGCACCGGCAATCTTGGACAGAACTTAAATAAGCATCCGTGAACCAAGTAACTCAAGCGGTCGCAAACGTTACTGAAGATTTGACTCGCTCGTCCGAATCGGAAACTTGCAACGCTATACGAGACTATCAGTGTCTCCTTTCAAAATCTCGTCAGAACATAGTTGACGCTTCTGTAGATCACACTGAAAAATGTGTCTCCCACAATGATGTATATCGTGATGAACATACCGCGTCTCGAGTCTTCGAGATTCAGAAAAGATGCAAATTGAATCTCATAATAATGTCCTGGAAAACGCCATGAGTCGTACTCCGGAAATAGTTCGAGCAAAGGTCATAAGTCGCAAGGCAGAAATACTTTCAAAGGGCGATTCTCATTGTTTTTGATGTTCATCATGATCCGATCCACACATTTTTCCTGAATCACGCCTACAGATATTTTAAAACTTATATTTTCTGATTTTTCATATAGATTTTCTATGAATTTGTCCACATATCTAAATACGCAATTACACGAGAGAAATACATATGAATAATTATGGGAAGAATACTCCGGAACATACGTGGAACCCTTCTGTCGCAGACAATTAGAACTCCTTGCTTGGAGAGGCTGAAGGGTGTCTAGTGACGTCGAACAAGAAATCACGATAAAAATCGGGAGGAAATCAAAATATTTCGAGTGTTTTGGGAAAACAAAATAAAAAATCAATTGAGCGTATATACGCAACTGATCAGATGAGCGTATATACGCTCAACAGGAGCCGTATATACGTCTCAACAACGAGGGCGTATATACGCTCAACAGGAGCGTATATACGGCTCATGCAATACCATTACGAAACTTTGCCAATAATGTTGAAGAGGGCCAGCAGCTATATTATCGCCTCTGCATAGGTACCGAAGCGTTACTATTCCCACAGACTTAGCAGCGCTATAGCTACGCTCACTTGGAGCTGGTCAATATACGCCAGGGCGGTTTTCGCGATGCTCTGTTTTTGCCTCGTGCCTCATATAAATACGCTCTTGCCTTGTTCTGCAGTCCGACCACCACGACTTTCATATGCTTCCTACGCAATACTCTCTCTACTCTCTTGAAACCACTCAAAACACTCAAAACACATATACTTTCGTTTTAGTTGCAAGCACGCATTCTCTTCGAATCAACAAGCGAGTAACCAAGGTTTGAATTTCTGAGATTACTCACAATAATCTCTCGTCACTTTCTTTAAATATTTGACAACCAAGAAATTGTAATTAAAACAATGTAGGAACTCGCTTCTTTACTCGTTCATGTAAACTAGAGCGATTTTTCATAACGTTTTCTTGTTTTCACTTGCTTGTTTTATAGCTTCTTTTTCATTTCGTTTCTATTATTATTATTCATTGTCAATACTAGACAATTCTTTATTCTTGTATAGCAATTGAAAGGCGATGAGATCCATTGCGCTTTGCGTTTTATCGAAGAGCAGAAGATCTCGTGTTCAGCGATTAAGGCAAAAGGGATTCTTCTATTGGTGTTTTGCTAAACTAACTTTGTTCTTTGCAGATTTAGGGTGCCAAGACCGAGTTTGCATATACTTTGAAGGTTTACTGCACTCATTTATGCACTTGTCATGTGACTATAATTTGTATAGCTCATAACACAAGACCGGATATTATGTGATCACTTAAACTCAGATTAACTATGGCACAACCTTGTCTTTAGGCACGTTTTTAACATTGATCTAACAAAGCAAATCTAGGTACTAGGGTAGTCGTTGTTGACATAATAGTAACGACGCTTACTAGTAATTTTAGGGTTACGTATACCCCTAAGTGTTGCTAAATATGTAAGTTGTGTGCACTCCAATAAATCGTGATTAATGGAATTGCAGATTGAGATACCGAATAGAGGCCGCTACATGCGGGGCGGGATTGGGTTACATATCTGATTCTACCATGTTCCCGAAACCACCGACGGACGAGGACGTGGGCATGATTTGGCACCATACGTTTGGGCGTCCGTGAATAACCTTCTAGGCCACCGCGTTCACCCGGTGGGCGACTCCTCATTCGGACAACACTACCCTCAACGCACTTCACTGTCGGGATTCCGTGGGCTCAAGCCCACGCAAAAGCACCTCGCTGTAGTACCAAGCCGCGCGCCCGTATTACGCTCGTGAGGCGCGGCCCACGTCCTCTATTATGGAACGTTTTTAAGAGTTGATTGAGTTGAATAAAAATAGTTGAGTAAGTTGGGGTTAAAAAGTTTGACAATAAAGTTAGGTAAAAGGTAAATGTGTGAAGAAATTATGGGAAATAGTAATTTTGGGTGAAAAGATTGGATAAGTAATTGAAAGTTGACTTTAGAACAGGCGGGTAGAGTCATTAAATGTTGAGAAAATAAAGTAGGTAAAATGTGAAACAAAGTATTTTAGATTTGGTTTGGAAAACAACTATTTAAAACAAACATCCCAAAATAAAAACTGGAACAACTAAAAAAAAACGGAGGGAGTACTAATTAAGATCTTGGATCTTTTTTTTTTCTTTTTACTTATCAACAAAATGTAAGTTCAGATAATAAGGATAGGGGTGAGCTGAGTCTGCTCGAGCGTGGCTCGAAGTTTTTACAAGTAGAGCTTCATCTATGCTTGGCACGGAAGCTCGCAAACACACTCGAAATATCATTTTATCTTTATATATGGTTTAATAATTTTAAAATTAGTAGTATATTATTGATAAGTCTAACAAAAAATAGAAAATTTATAGCTATTAAATATTATATGCTCTAAGAAATCATTATATTGCTATAGTTTTCGAACACCAATATAGCTTTAATATATTTTGAACTTAATTTTTAAGACTCGAAAAAGCTTGAGACTCGGCTCGAGCTCGAGGATGTTCGTCACGAGCCGATCTCAAAGTATCCAAACCTCGACTCGGCTCGTTAACACCCCTAATAGGGGATTATGGTGTGTTCTTGCAATGGTTATGTGGTGAGAAAAATGATAAAAGTTTGAGAAAAATAACAAGGATTTCACGATGAGGATAAGGACAAAACAATTTTTTTTTATTTCTTTGGCCTAGTTTGAATGATTTTAGACTATAAGTGGTATAAATAAAAAAAGGGGTTTTTCTAAGTTATATCCCCGAGTTTTTGCGATTTCTAAGCTGTGTCCAAGAATTATTTTGTGTCTTAATCGTATCCCCGAGTTTTAGTAGTTGTATCAATTGTTTCCTACTCCGTATATGGTTAAATAAACTAACCAAGGTTAACTTTTAAATAATAAATAAATAAAAAAACAAAAAACCTCAACCCCCTAAACTACCCAGCCACCCCACCACGTACTACTCCCACCCCACCCAATCAACCCAGCCACCCACACCCCACCGCAACCCACTCAGACCCAAACCCCACCACCTCTACCCACCCAGACCCAAACCCCACCACCTCAACCCACCCAATGAATTATCACCATCACTGTTACCACTCCTCTTTCTCTCTCTTGAAACTACACAACAACCACACGACCACCGTAACCACTCCTAGCGAACCGACCGAACCAACACCGCAACCACCCATTCGAAGCCAACAAAAGCCACCACAACACACATAGACATTCAATTGGACTCTAACCTATTAAATGTGTGTTGAGTTTTAGGATTTGATTTGGGGAATTTTATGGTGGTGGTGGTTCGTTTTGGGGCGATTTAGGTGAAGGTGGGGCTGGTGCATTGTGGTGGGTGAAGGTGCGGTTCAGGTGAGAGGTGGAGCTATTGGCGACGGTGGTGGGTGGGTTGGTGTAGTTCAGGTGAGGGTGGGGTGATACGGTTCAAGAGAGGGTTGGTTGGGGGGATTTTTGTTTTAGTTTTTTATTTTATATTATATACCATAGTTAAGTTTATTAACAATATAGGATCAATTGATAAAACTACTAAAACTCGGGGATACAACTAAGACACAAAAAACAATTCAAAAACTCGGGATATAACTTAGAAAAACCCTAAAAAAATATTACTAATTTCTGATTCTCCTCATTTAATTTCCACTAGTGAAAAAAAAAGTCATTTGCTACAGATTTTAAACCACTTTTTGCAGTACTATATTACTAGAGTTAGAGAGAATGCTAGAGAGAGAGGAGAGGAGAGCACAGAATGCCGAGGCGACAAGCACCAGAAGTAGGGGGTGTTCAAATAGATAATACGATCCGATCAAATTCGAAAATCCAATACCGCGAAAAATTCGGATCGGGCAAATCCGATCCGAATTCGATTGAAAGTTTCGGAATCCGATCCGAAATACCCGACTATCAATTTTCGATCCAAATTTAATTTGATATCCGAATTTCGGATGGATATCCGAAAGTTTCGGATCAGATCGCGGATCAAATGGCATATTTACCTATTTATGCTATTTTTTTATTTTTTCATATATTTTATTATTAATTGAAAAATCCAATCCGAATCCTAGCAAAAATTTTGAGATATCCCAATCCGAAATATGCAAACCTAAAAAACCGGATCGGATATCGATTTTTCGGATCGAATCGGGCGAATCACAGTCGAATGTATCGGATCGAATATTTTTAGATACCCCTACCAAAAGCTCCCACCAAACTTCAAATTGGCCCGTCCAACAACACCAATCTTCTCCACTCTTTCTCCACTAACCCTTCATCCACCCCCCACCGCTCACTACTCCACCACAAAATTTGATATGGGGTCTGGAAATATTTGTCCACTACGAGCAACATGCATAGGCTTCTTGAAGCACATGGAGGTTGTTCCTCATTAAAAAGGTGATTAGGAAGAATTTTGCTTTCCATTACCTCAAATCTAACCTCCTGAAAAACATTCACCAGTATTGGCCTTAGGAACTCAACTTTCTGGGGTAGAAGCTTCTCCTATTGGAATTATTGTCGAAATCAGAATGCTCAAGGTTCTTTCTGAGTGCCCATGGTCCGTTGCGGGATACCCTTGTTTTAAAATATTGGGAGTCGGGCTTCAACCCATCAAAGCAAAGGTGGACTCATGTTGTGTGGTGGTGACTCTACAGATGCTGCCATTGGAACTTTATGATAAAGAGATCCTCAAGAGGTGGTCAACAAACTCCGCTGAAAGGATAGGAGTTGAAAACTCTTTAATTAATAAATCAAGTGTATGAAAATTGAGATCCGTACTGAGAGAGCTGGAGAGGCATCGGTTTGCCAAATTGTGTGTTCAGGTAAACTTGAACAAGCAACTGCCGACGGCGGTTAGATCGAGAAAGTAAGAGATGTGGTTGCCTAAGATCGTCGAAATTTTTCAAGTATATAAAGGTGATTGGTGACACTTTGACAAGTTTGTGCTCGTAGTCCGAGAAAGAAAATGGGGAGAATAGGTGCCGTCCAAACGTTGGAAAAATAGGAGATTCGGAAACGGGTCCATTTAACAAGAACCGACAAAAAAGGAAGTGGAGGTGTACCGTCATAATATTTAAAATTCAAACAATCTGTAGGCATTGTGATCAGGGAATCTCAGTACAGATGATGATTGGCACAAACTATTGAGACTTTGGACAGATGGCAAGAGCTATGAATTCATTAATTGGGTCCATGAGTCATTAGACCAAAACCTTTCCTAAATGGACAAAACCAATTGTGGTTTAAATGACCATATTGGGTCTTCCTATCTAGAAATCATCCTTTTCATCATCCTCACTTAGCTTTCTTTTTTTTTAAAAATAAAAAACCCTTTTGAGATATTGGAAATGTCGATGCATCTGAGAATGAAGAGGGTGAGCAGTCCTACAATCACTTCTGAGTCGCAACTGTCTCGCTTATCATCCTTCCCATCAACACCCAGCACTCTCCCATCGTCACTCCTCTCCACCCAACTTTCAAGACCCGAAGAATTACTGTCTCAGATTTGTTGTAATCCAAGAGTTGTGATTGCAAAACCGAATCCCAACTCATCGATTATCTTTTAGTTCAAAGGAGATCATCACAGACTTGAACTTGTTCATTCCAGAACTAACTTGGTAAAGCAGAGGTTATGGAATCCGACCTCAACCCAAAGAAGTGGATCAATCTCAAGGCTTCATAACACCTCGATGAGAGCTTATTCCTACCAACTCTCCTCCCATCACTAGTGGGCATGGAGGCTCTCTAAGGTGTTTCATGTACACAAGGATGCGTAATAATAAAATCGAATAAAATATCAATTGATTTTATTTGATAGTGATATTTTGAACACATAATCACTGATTATTTGAGAGAGTATTTGTGTGGGCCCACGCTTGGGTGCTGCCAGCAGAGAACTCATGAAATGAGGAGCCGTTTTCGCTCGGGTGCGTGTTTTGCTTAAGAAACTCATAACTATTTTTCCAAGATCAGCTTCAAAAATTGTAAATAAATATATGCACAAAATTTTGTACAAATAGTGCATGTGTCAAATTTCATGAGTTTGGAATTGTTCTAATTATTAATGTATTGAAAAAATAAAATTGTTGAAAATTTGTAAAATGCCAAAATGCTAGAAAATTCGAAAAAAATTTAAAATGCCTAAAAATATGTAAAATCATTTTGAAATTGAAGCATTATGTTTAAGGGTTCTTGGGCAAGAAAAGGTGCTTGCGGTCTTGCAATCAACTTCAGAAGCATTTTTAAATAAGGCAGATTGTCTTTAGAATTGGACCATTGGTGTTGTTAATTAGTTTAATCATTGGCCTTTAATGGAGGGACAAATGTAGGTATACAACTACCAAATAGTTGTAGCCAGGATTATCATGATGTATAGACTAGCAGCTATATAGCTAGCTTAATTTTGTCGACAAACATTATTGTATATTTGTATATTTCATCTTTTGATATTAATAGAAAGACATATATATTTTAGTCAGAGCGRCTTCTATAATTAGATATACATCTTTGTCATYAATTATTAATAGTTACATGATTATTAAATTTAATAATGTTATTTATATATTATTATGTTTAAAAATTGTTCCATTAATTATTATTTAAATAATATCAAAATGCAACAATTGAAATTTTGGTCAAAACGTTGCATTAGACCAAATGTAGCAATTAATTTTATATWAAAAAGTGTTGCAAAAGATAAAATTAAACATTGCTATTATCTAATGCAACAGTTGAAATTTGGACATAACGTTGCATTAGACCTAATGCAACTGTTAATAATAAACTATAAATCGTTGCAAAAGATCATGGTGAGTGTTGCATTTATCTAATGCAATGGTTTGTAAAAAGTTAGATAAGTGTTGCATTAGGTCATTATTGGTGTTGCATTAGACCTAATGCATCAAATTTGCCTTAAATTTTTGAAACCGTTGCATTAGGCTTCTAATAAAACCGTTGCATTACACCTAATGCAATGCCTTCAAATGCAACGAATGCAAAACCGTTGCATAAGACCTTTTGCAACACTTTTTGGAGCCTATCGCAACGAATTTTGGTGTTGCAAAAGTCTTTTACTATAGTAGTGTTAGCTTGGCAATCGTAACCTCCTCATTAGGAAGTGAAAGCATAGAAAAGAATAGAAAACTAAGGAAAAAGTCATAAAAACCACTAAAAACACTAAAAATACACGGAAACACTAAAAGTGGCAATAGTATTAAAAAGTAGTAAAAACAAGGTCCAAAAACACAAAAGTCAAAATGGTAGTCACAAGAAGACCTAAAAGTAGCACTTTATGTCACTTATAACTTGTATTTTAGCCAATCCCTTCTTTCTTTAATACTCTACCAACAACATAACTTTAATAAAGACTTAATGCGTATGATAGAAGTCAGTGGTGTTCCTTGTTGGAACAAGTAAACATAACACACAATTCTCTTTACTTGTTATTTGTATGGAAGCTTCATATTGTTTAGGCACTGCGAAATATGTATAATTATTCATACCCATTGTGAGAGGTTACAATAAAATATGTCATTTTTCTACAAATGCTCCACCACTACAAAAAAAAAAAAAAGGCGTGTTATACGACGGAAGTTTTAGGGCGGAAAAATTTTCCCTATCTAATTTTGGAAAAATATAATTATCTCTAAAAAAAATTTAATGGACAGATTTAAGATCCATCCCTAATTAGAGATGAATATAATCCATCTCTAAATTAGGGACGAATTATATCCCGTCACTGATTACGGGACGGAATCTATAAATTCCGTCTCTAAATTGTTTATCAATAATTCAATTTTCATTGAAATAGGTATTATATATAGGGGACATTTTTTAAAATCCTCTCAAAATTAGGGACGAATAATAATCCGTCTCTAATTAGGACGGATTTTAACTTCCGTCCCAAAAACTAGGGACGGATTTGTTTATCTGTCGCTGACACATGGCAAGAAAGCTAGTACCCAACAACTCACAAGTACACAGTACAACTTATCAAGTAACACAAGTAAGCGTAATTTCATCCATCATCAAGTAAGCATGACTTTACCATTTCATTCTTTTTTTATTTCTTTCCACAGCTCTCTAACTGCTCTCATCTATCTTATATTTCCTTCTTCCAAAAAAAATTCATTCTTACTTCACATTTTGTGAAATTTTTAGATTTCATTCTGTATTTTCTTATTCCATCATAATTATTGGTATTATTATCAAAATCTTATACTTCATCCGTATCGTTTTAATTGCAACAAACCAAATTTGCGCAATTGAGGTTGAGATTTACAATGTAAACAAGCAAATTATTCAAATAATTTTAAAAAATGAAGAATGAGATTATAAACTAATTTGTTAAAATTATTTAGATTTATGCTCGTACAAAGATTGAACTTGATGTTTTTGTATTTTCTCAGGTCTGTTCATTTGAAGATTTAACTGGAGTTGTATTTGATATGTTCATAGAAGTTATAGCAGTGGATAGCAGAAAAAGGGTACAATGTTTCGTTTTTTAATTGATATTTTAAGAATAATTCAATTTTCTCGTTTTATTTCAACTTATAATTAATAATTTGTATTTTTCATTCAGATTGAAATTTTTTTCATGTCCTGATTTCTCGGCTATGGTTAAAAGTGTGTAGATATGATTTTCGGCTCGTACTATTGGGTTGATATTGCTGTATATTGAAATTGGGGGGTCTATGGTTGATGTTGCTGATGTTTGAAGTTGGGTAATGTTGTTGCTTAGATAAGATCTTAGTTTTACGCGTTGAGATATTTGATGTAATTCAAGTCTTGTAATTTTTCTCAGCCTTTTTGATGTATTATTTGATTTTTTTTATGAGATCTGAATACAATATTTAATCAATCAATAATTTGGTATTTGTTCTTTAGATTAGTCTTTCACTCATCGGTTAGTTTAATGGTTGTTCACTTTTTTGTACTAATTAGCAACTTCAGATTGTTTGATTTCTTTATTATTTTTTAAAAATAAAATCAGCGATGGATATGTGTTCTATCCATTCCTAATATTCCTTTTCTATTTTTAATTGAAATACACTAGCGACGGATTCATATTCGTCCTAATTTTGGGGACGAATTCCAAGATCCATCCCTAAATTTAAGACGAAATACTCATCTGTCCCTAAATTTAGAGACGAAAATTTGAATCTACCCTAAATTTAAGACAGAATTTGAATCCGCTCCCCTAAATTTAGAGGAGAAATTTGAATTCGTGCCTAAATTAGGACGGATTATTTAAAACTGTCCTAACTTGAATCAACGACAAGATTTTTAGAGACGCTTGTGTCTGCCCTAAAATACAATAGCGACGGTATGTCATTTTAGGGACGATCCTTCCGTCACTAAAGACTAGTTTTTTTTGTAGTGTACAACAATCATCCTGTCTACAATCGTGGAATGGTGAGTTCCTTTGAGAACTATGCGATATGAAGGCCAATATCTTTTGGATGACTAGAAGAAGCAAGGTAGAATTTTAGAAGAATGTGCTGATATTTGAACTTAATGGATTCTAGATATTGATATTGTTTGGAAGCACAAAGCCCTAGAGTTTGACACTATGAATTATTATATTTAAGTTTATATATTAATAATAAGTACAATATGAATAAAGTTCATTTGACACAAATATATATTAATAATTTAATACTACCGTCATTATAACAATTACAATTAATTATGAAATTAAATGATTTAATATGAACGAATTAACTATTATTATTACAAGAGTAAAATTTAATAATACACTTATTAGATTTTTTCAACGGAAAATATGGAGGAAAAAAGAATGATTATTTATTGAACTGTATCAATATATGTGTTTATTTATAGAGACGAAAAATATATGACACTGATAATTTTTTTTTTTTGAAATAATATGTAAAAATTTATTAACATAACAAATCTATTATCATATTCTATATCTATATCTAACATTCCTATTAAAATCCTCCCCTAACATACACTTGACACCTAACTCCTCTAAATTACTATCTTGTTGTTTTTCACATCACTTGACAAGTTAATCTCCTCTTCCAATCTCCTTTTCTTTCATTTCCTCGCCAACGTTTTTGAGTTGTATGTAGAGAAACTAATTCATTTTTTTCATTTCTCTTCCGTTTCATTTACAATTTTATACTCATTAATTATGTCTCATCTCACTTAAGATTCATTAGATTTTTCATTTAAACCATCATCTCATTTTCCATATACAAAACTCTAAATTTTATGTGCTTATCTAGACTTTTGTTCTTAAATTTGGGGATAAATGTCTATTTTAAAGAAATTTATAGATACAATTGACATCTTTTGTAATACAAAACACTGAATGCTATGTCAACTTTTAAATTCTATACTATTACCTTTGATGATTTTTTACTTCACAAATTTAATACGTATTGAGTATATACAAAGTAAACATTTTACACGAGTTTTAGATTATTCAAAGTAATAAAACTGAATATCTAAAGCAACCTTTTTGGAAAAAAAATAAAATTATTTCACTCCATTGGTTCCTCGAAGAAGTTGTAATTTTCCTTGAATGAACATTCCTTGAAAATGGTATAACTCCTACTTTGTTCTATTTTAGGAAAGTGTACTATTATTTTTGTAAGGTGTGTATAATTATGTACACCATCTCTTTTTTAAAAAAATAAAATTACGTACACCATCCCTCTCCAATTTATTTACACTTTTTAGCACATTTTCTCCAATCCATTTATACTAGAGGTGATCAAATGGGTGGGCCGGGCTGGGCTTGTATATAAAAAGTCTTTCCCAAATCGGGCCAAAAAAGCAAGCGTTTGTGGGTCAATGCGGGCCGGGACGGGCTTTTCAACTAAAAATTGATTTTTTGGTTGATCAATGCCCTAACTTTTTTGGTCGAGTCAGGCCGGGCTAGGCTATTATTGATCACCGCTTATTTATACATTTTAACTTAATTCCTCTTATTCAATTATTTTAAGGAAATTCTAAGTCATACCCATGAAATTTGACACTTTCCAAACTGTATCCAAGGTTTTTATAAGTTCCAAATCGTGCCCTTAACCTCCTAAATACTTAATTTAGGTAGCCCTCCCCTATTATCCAGTTGACCTCGGTTACTTTAAACAAATTTAAAAAACCCGAAAACTATTCTCCTCCCACTTCACCACACACCGACAACCACACCGACCTTTAATCACTACCACCCTAAAACCGTCAACCAGTCGCCCCAACCACGCTGGTTCCTCCCCACCGAAACCCACAAAATCCTTTCCTTCTTCAAAACATGGTTCGAATTTGGGCATAATTCGAACAATTGTGTTAAATTTTTTTAGGGCTTTTGTTTTATTACATTTGAATTGCAAATCATGTATTAATTGTGGTTCTCGTTTTTGAAATCAAAGTGTTTGATTAGAAAAAATTAAAAGAAGTGGGTGGGTCATGGTTTTGGGTTCAAGAGGTGTTGTGGGTTGGTTCACAGGGTAGGTTTTTGTTTAGGGTGGGTTTTTGCGTGGTGCTGGGGTATGGTAGCTGATAAGTGGCTTTTATGGCACTTATTATACTCATTTCACTCTCAATTAGACCTTCTTTTGAGCTTAATTGAAAATTTTAGTCACATTTTATGATCATTTGCATCACACTTGACTAATTGAGCCTTTGTGAGTAAATGATGCAATTTTATATGTTTTTCATGTTTTTGCATCTACATTGACATTTGGTTGAGTGATTTGTAGGTCATAGACTCTTTGGATGAGCATTAGGGCTAAAGGACTAAGGATAGAGTGCATTTGAGGATATTTAGAGGAATGAAAGATGTCCTTTTAGCTTGGAGGAAGCCATAGAGGTATGGAGGAAAATGAAAGTGAGTTCCAAAATCAATTTTGACCTACCTTCACTATTTTAGACTTAACTTTCGATCTAAACTCATTTAAAATCGAGGCCAATCGCATTGGAACTAAAGATTCATGGCTCTGGCAAAACTATCAATGCTTCAATCAAGGTCTATACCAAAGTTATAAGCGTTTCAAATCGAAGTTTTATGGAGGCCGGAGAGTTTTGAGCAACCACTCAAGTTTTGAGCGACCACGCTCTGTTTTGCTCGATTTCTCATATTGTTTTGAACCTCGCTCAATTTCTGAGCGCACATGCTTGTTTTTGAACGATGCGCTTAACGCGACTTGGGCTTGATTTTTTTCCTTATTTTGGGGCTTATTTAAGAAGGATATATATTCCAATTTCTTCATTTTTGCTGGAGACACTATATTTAGCTTCATAACCTAGTTTTCAAGAGAGAAGAACTTTTTTTAAGAGATTTTGTATTAAACATTGTCATTCAAGCATTAATTTAAGTTTATTTTTGGGTATTGTTCTTCAACTTTCCTCCTTTTTCTTGTTTTTGTTTTGGCTATTGTTTTTTTTATGTATGTTAGTAATTATTTAGCTTATTACTTGATAATCCTTGCTTATCAACTAGTTAATCATGTTTAGTGCTAGATCTATGTTTTCATGTTTTTATGCTTTTAATCACCTGAGAGTGAGTAGTTTCTTTTCTAGGGTTTGTGTGATGGAAGTTTTCTAATTATTTGGGGTTTTGCCTTGCCAACTATTGAAGTAAGGGAAAAGGTTTTTGAGTGTTGTGATCCTTTGTTACCCTTGATCAAGGTTATCTTTGTGTTAGATTTTTATCCATGTTTGTCTATGAGTGTTGATGTCATCTTACACACTTAAAATCCATGATCATGACACCTCGAGAGAGGATTAAGTGGTTAGGATTGTCGTTTTAGCTCTTGGTTTGAATGCTGCCTTGTTTTCAGAGGGTGACTTGGTGAGGCCTTAGGGATATCACATTTCTTTCTCGACTCACTTCTTAAATTGGGTTCCTAGCGGGACAGTGAGAGAAAAGAAGTGACTGGTTTTTCCAATTTTCATGTTATTTGTGGTGAGCATGACCCACTTAGTTAGAATTCGAATCACTTACTTACATGTTTAGTAATTAAATATTTTTATGTTAATCGTATTGTTATTTGTGCAACGTTTAAAGATCCACAAAATCATTGACCTTAGCAATCAATAAACTTGCTTTCATGTTCCCGACGTTTCGGTTCCCCCTTTACTAACAACTTGGGGTTTGTTTGAGAAAGGCTCAAAATTCCCTTTATAAAATGGCGCGTTGCTATGGAAAAGTCGATGATTGTTTCAATTATTTAATTGAGTTTGCTCTGTTCATTTTATTGTTGTTTTGTTTTGTTTTTGCGTTTGTCATTTCTAAACTTTGCCTAGTTATGGATTTGCAAGCAATATTTTTCATTCACAATTTGAGGATGAGGTCATATTTGGATGTCATATTCAATAAGTGAAGATTGACGTTCCTATCGAATATGATTGTGAGCTATGGAGATTGTGAAGTGATTTATATATGCATGGGTTGGATGACTAACCTTATAATATAGTGTCAAGATACTGCACATGGAAAATTTGAGTTATTTCCTTGATGAAGCGTTGGGTTTTTCAATTGGTTACTCAAGACAATATGAGTGTTTGGGAATGGGTACACCCCTCGTCAAGTTCAACCATAATGATGGATTCTTCTTCCCTCTTTTCGAGTCTTACTGATATGCGATTGCTATTATATTGCATGGTTCTTATTCACGGAAATGATTGCATTAATTACAACGATCTTTTCTACTCTTGGTGATGAGTGCTCATATTGTGTATCTCTTGTTCTCCCTCCTTTTGATTCTGACTTGTGTGTTTGCATTCTAATGTTTAAAACTTGAATTCTAATTTGATTTGGGCATGCATTATCAAGATGATTCCATGTTTCTATGTGATGCTCCAATGTTTTCTTTTTGTTGACTTTAAAAGGCATTCACAACTCGATATGTTTAATGATTGTCCTACCTCATGATATTGGTATATGAATAATCTTATAGATCAGTTGTTATGAGATGCTTAATGTGTATAAAAGGTAGGAAGGAAAACGTGAGTTACTGATGAATATCTAGGAATAATGCGGAAGGGATCTTTAATGTCTGAGAGAGTTTGTTGCAAAGAAGCGACGATAGATGATGAGGTTGAAAAGAAAATGAGGGGTGAAAATGATTTGATGAATTAGGTCTTCTATTGATATTGTAGATAATGGTCAAGTTGTCCTCATAAGCCAACATGATATAAACTATACCACAGTTGCAATTGGGTCCAATTATAGAAGAATGCCTTAGACAATGCCTAAAATCTGATTTGAAGCCGAGTACATATTCCTTGCTAAAGCACCCTTAAAATAAGTTTAACTTCAAAATAATTTTAACGTTGTATTTTTAGACATTTTTCTAGAATTTTTCTGGATTGTTTCTAAACACTTTGTGTAATTTTTTAGAGTTTCAGTAATTAAAGTTAATTTTTGCGATAATTGAATTAAATTATAAAAAGCTGCCCAAACTTAACGAAATTCTAAACAAACACTCTTCTTCGAAGAATTTTTCCACATATTTTTTATCAAATTTTGGACTTTGTGGATAATATTTTAATGAATTTCTTAAGCAAAATGCGCAGCCGGATCGAACGGGGTGTTGGAAGCCTTCTGAGACCTCCGTCTTCGTGGGTTGCTCCCCAAGGATGTATAGGTACATCCTCTATCTTCTCACACAAGCTTGGCAACCAGATCAAAGCCTAACTGAATTAAACCGACAAATAAACACAAAAAGGCAAGAAAAATCAAGCAAATTTGGAATGTTTTTTGGGGGTAATTAAGCCCACTTCAGGTGTTTCCACGTGATAGAGGGCTATAAATGGGATGTTTTCTCTTTTGTTTCATACAATTCAGAGTTGTAACGAATCCTCGGCGACATTTTCTCCGAAAACACTCCGAAAACACTCCGAAAACACTTCAATTTCAATTTCAATTCAATTCCAAATACTCTTTCAAAATTCTTCCAAATTCTAAACACATTCAATACAAGAGATTAAGACATTCAAGGAACTTGTTCAAGAGTTMTTTCRACCGCGCTTTGTTGGTATAATCTATGAGGCCCCAAAACTCATAGAACTYATCCCTTTCTTCTCTYTTCTTTTTAATTTTTCKTTGTTTTTGTTTATTTCTTTTCARTCACTATTAACCATGCAATATTGACTAATAAACTATTAGATATCAATCAAAATTTAAATAAACTTTCTTTTCTTTTTTTTCAATTCGATTTCAATATAATTGTCATTACTAACTTTTTCTTTGATTTTCTCATGTAAATAGCAATTAACGAGGGGATTCGATTTYAATCTAACTATTGTTTTCTTTRTCTTATCTTGGAAAGCGATKCGAGGTAAGTCTTCTTCTTCCTCCTTGTATATTCTTGTTCTTGTACATATTTTTCCATCACCATTAATTCTTGCTAAATCAAAGACCTATTAAGTGCTTGTCACGCCTAATAAGATAATCACGGACAATTGGTTTAGGATCCTGGAATATTGACCTAATTCAAAACGACAACTATTAATAGTCTTCCCCCACATTCAAACCAAACGTCGTCGCAAAACCACCACTCAGCGCCCCGCAAACCAGACGCCTCGCTCGAATTAACCCAATTCGTCAAAATTAGGTTTTGGTCGATTTGGCGGAAGTTCGCCCATGCTGGTTGGCGGTTTGGTCGCATGCTATGGCGCGAAGCTCTTGTCGCAGGTTGTGGCGGTGGTCGCAGCTCATGAGTTGTAAGCAAATTGGTTTAATTAATTGCTACAACTCATGTAAAAATCAAATTATCTTCATTGACCAAAACAATTCTATGGAGTCGATCTATAATCTGTTTGATTGTTGTATTAGGGACTCGCCAAAACTCTTATAATTTTTTATTTCTTTCCCAGTCTCATTAGAGGAGAAATATCATCATATAGCAAATCTGGCCAATAAATAATTGCAAGGTTTATTGTAATAATTCTTTTATGTGATATTGTAAACTTTATTGAGAATGTTTTATATTGTTTTTACAGTAATATTGAATCGCGTCATAATATATCGCTTCATATGTATATCGTATAATGTGTTGTAGAGAATAGAGATCGTTTAATTGTGTATGTTTCATAGAAATATCTACCCTAATACTTGTACTTAGTATTGGTATATTATATAAACAAGATAAAAGTAGTGATATATAGAATATCACGGTGACCAAGTATGCACGCAATTGCCAATTTGAATAATAATTGACATCGCGATTAAATTGCAAGTATATATTTGTTCTTGATTTGTCTGAATAATTGCCACCATGACTATAATGTTATAGAGTATATTATATAGGGATAATATTTGCAAAGTCAGAAATATGGTTAGAAATATTTTCTCACAGTCATACAAATATATTAGGATATTTTCAAATATTTTAGGAAAAACTATTCATGTTTAGCAGAAATTTCTCTAAAAAGAGATACATAAAATTATAATTCAGATATTTTATAGTAACGAATTATATAGTTAATTTCCAATATATACAATAATGGGCGGGAAAGGATTAAGACGACAAAGACACGTATCAGGCATAGAGTGAGAGCCGACTCGCTTTAGTACTAGTTATTGATTGATTCAATTTACTTGGAAGTGGAGCGAAGTGAGTGATTGATTGTCGAAATGGCAAATTGAGATGTGTTAGAGTGGAGATTAGAGAATTGAGACTATCAGTATGAGAAAATATGAGAGACAAAGGATGAAAAATACAGTATGCACTGTATGAGGACTATGACGGACAAATGAAAGTAAGAGAGTAAAACTGAGTAGATTTTTAGGCGTTTTCAACAGTTTATTAAAACCGGGCCAAAACAATCTAAGCCAACAATTGAATTTGATTAGCAATGAAGAGTTTGAAGCTAATTAAAGGTCGATGGGTCAATTTACCCCGAACCCACAACCATTTAACAAATAGTTGTTAGCATGTTGGATTTTACCGTCCGTCACACCTTACATTAAGTAAAGGTGGGTCCTGATCTTACTGGCGAACCTCAATTGCATCCAATGTCAAAACATTACCTATGCCGCTTTCATAATGGGGATTCAGTGGCTATGGCGTGGTGTGGTTGGCGTCAGTTTTTGCAGTCTACTCTTGGTTTAAACCAATCTCCTTGATGGGCTCCTAGCGCGACAACGAGAGATTTTGTACTTGAGTGTTCCCTCCCCGGCACACAATAGCAAATTTAGTCAAGCCTAGAGCATCAATAAATTTGGAATTGCCGATATATTGCCTACATAGGTTTTTGCATTTGATTGCTGTCCTGCTAAGCCCAATCAAGTGCTTGGGCGTTAAACCAAGTTTGAGGTGTCCTTAAGGCTCCACAACCCTAAAATCAAAAACTTTAAAGTGGGTGAGTGATAAAATGTTGGGAGAGAATAGGGGTAATGAAGAACAAGAAGTTAGCATTCCCTTGAAAAAAAATGATATGAGAGATGTGAATAAGCAACACTTTCCATTCACTAGAACAACCCTCCATCACAGACTTTGCAATATTTGTCTTTCATCGAAAACTCTTATCCATCAATCGATCTCATCAAACTCATGATTAAATAATTACCACATGTAAGGACTCTTCTCTCTCAGAGATCGATGGTCAATCTATTGATTGATGTGGAGGAGAAAGAATGATGTTGGAGTCAATGGGAGAGGGAGATGCAAACTCAGAACTTAAAAGTTCGTATCATCCACAATATCTTATCGCTTATCCTCATGATCGGATTCATCAAACACAAGTTTGAATTATCTTTCAATCATAAAATCATCAATCCAATAGCTTGTCTGTCTTAACTTTAAAACATTTTTCTTACTACAAACGGAAGAATCCCAATCATATTGTACGGGCAGTGCAGCACGTATGAAGAATTGAATTCTTGCTATTTTGCATAGTGATATGCCTTGCTTAAGGGTTGTGGATACTCCCAAAATTGATAAGAGGATGTCGCGCACGCCTTCTGATTCGGAAGCTCGGAAACCCGTTTTAAAGCCGTGCCTATTAATGCATAAAGCAAGGCGAAAACTCCATGTTTCGGTGCACTAAGTTGGATTAGGGACACAGGGTAAGGTGGAGTGTGCCAACCCCCCCCCCCTACGCACTTCTAGCGCCTCACTACGGTTCTTTCGGATAATTCACCAATTGTAACATCAACAACACCATATGGTCTTGTATTAATCCTGAGTTGTACTAGGAAGTTGGATTTAATAAGTAGAGACTTATTATAGTTGTCGTTTTGAATTAGGTCAAATCCAGTCCTAAACCAATTCCTGATTATCTTATTAGCGTGACAAGCACTTAATAGGTTTTATTTTAGCACATGAATAATGTGATGAAAAATATGTAACAAGAACAAGAATATACAAGCAGAAGAAGAGACTATACCTCGCATCGCTTCCAAGATAAGACAAAGAAAACAATAAGTTAGATTA
>SNQN01003867.1:22612-56840 GCA_008642245.1 Bassia scoparia | reverse complement strand
TTCCATCAAGACACCATTTCCATAGCTATTATCAGAGAGCCTAAGGTCATGTTTAAGAGCAGCATTGATGTCTTCTGGTGGAATTTGCTCATTTCCACCAACCCAAAGAGCAAGACTAACATGATTCCTAAGGAGCTTGACAGTGTCTCTAGCACAGAGCAAAAAAAGATCATGATCCAAGGGACCATTTGGATTTGATATAGGATCTCCTCGCCCATCAACATCTCCAGTAATCCAAAACTCCTGCCAAACCTGCAGATAATAATTACAGAAGCTAGATAATGCATTAATTTACAATTCACATCGAAAATGCATATGACTTCCTACACAACTGAAATCTCCAAATGCAACAAATAATCTGTTACTGCAAAAGGATAGGAACCTTCCTGCTGCACTGATGACCATGGGCCCAGAAAGTCGGGCACCACCTTACCAATTTCATACTTGTGAATTGTGATATGATAGTAAGTTAATTTATAAAAGCAAGGAAAATTTCTTGAAACAACTCCATATTTTTAGTGTACAATTAGAAACCAGTCCTAGACTCCTAGTGCACTACTTGCTGAAACAGTGACATATAAGTATTAAGAAAAATTAATAAGAAACAGCAGGAAAGGAGGAAGGACAGTAAAAAGAAACATTTTTCAGCACATCCTGTATGGATTTTAAATTCGTGTATTGAAAAGATGAGCAATGTAAGTAAAAGTTGTTAGTAGTTGCATTATATCATGGATTGTCATCACACTCACAAATGTGACACTATTTTTTGGAAGAAATGTAAACTTGGACAGAGAAAAATATGGAAAGAGAAGCCTTGTGACCTTACTGATACCATGCTAAAAAATCATTAAGACTGATTAGAAAACCAATTAAGAAACCAAATATAGGAAGGAAACATAATGAATAAGAATCATTAACTCCCTTTCAGTTCACAGGCTTCCTATTCTGAATGTAGATCACATTAGTACAAAAGACTAAAGTACAGAGTTACAGACTTACCAACAGACCATACACATCACAATAATGGTAAAATTCGGGTCTCTCAGCCAATCCTCCACCCCAACAACGCATCATATTAAAGTTCATATCAGCATGAAACTTTATGTCTGTTTGGTATCGCTTCTTGGAAAGGCGCAATAAACCATCTGACAAGATCCAATTACCACCACGGATAAAAATAGGTTCTCCATTAACCTTGAACAGCCTGAAACTTTGCTCACTTTCCACATGCTCCCTGGATGTGCTAATCATCGTCTTGAGCCATACACCTTCACCGCTCGCTACTTCATACAAGGCAATCATTCGTTTCATGGGTTTGAACGATGTGCTGAGTATGCAGTCCCGTGTTGCTTTATGTTTCAGGAGGAGACTTGCGCACATAACGAAATTGATTATCGAAAGCTCTCGACCGTTTCTGCCCGATCAGGTGAAACATATTAATATCCTATTATATGTTAAAGCTTAATATTGATGGAGAAAATAATAATAACGTGCGGATTGCAGGAGGGGTCGCGAGAAAAAAGGGGTGCAACACTGAAGGGACGTATTCACAGGAAGGTCACCCAGCGTCTGCAATAACTCCGCAACAAAGGGTAGCATCATTTGCTGTGTTAGCCTTTGGCACTCTCTAGACCCAAGCATCAACCTCACTAATTGCGGGTCTTTGTGCTGATTGCGTGCTAAGGTAATCACGGCTGAAGCCAATGTGCCTGTTTGCTTTGGTTTTCCAGTGCCATTAGATTTGTGGGTGAATTAAACGTCAGTACTTGCTAATAAATTTACTGAGAATGCTATATCAGGTCGCAATGTATTCACTTAATCGTGCGCCAATAATTCTATTATACATCTAAAAATTGTTGCTACGCAAGAATTGAAACGCCTTTTTTATGTCCGCTTTCCAGTTGGAACGGCGGAATCCGCTAGTAGCCGCCTACCGAGCGATCTCCTCGATCTTCGCATTATTTTTCCTTCCGTCAGGAAGGGTCACGAAAAAGTGGATCAAGACTGACATTGCAACACTGACGTCTTTATAGCGATAGCATCAGGGCAAATTAAATTACTTAATCATGTAGTGTGGCATGAAAAGTTCGACTATATGTAGAAGAAACGTCAGATTGCTTGGCGTGTAAGTCCAATAAAGATAAGGGGTGCTAGTTTCACAAAGAAGAGCACTCCTTCCTTAGTGGGTCACTACTCTCAGAGAGTCCTTGAAGTTCTGAACCTCACATCAAGCACCTAATCCAATTTTTTGCAACAAGTTGTCTATACACTCTAGTAGCAGAGAGAGTTACAGGTAGGAGTTTTGTCTTCCTTTAAGACTCGGTGCATTCACGAGTTTGTCACTAGGCTCATCTTCGAGATGTTATATCGGCACGCGCTACATTCAAGTTCTCACTCTATACATGGGTGTGCGCAATGATTATAATTCTACACATAGTGTTATACCAATGTCTGTCAAGCACGAATGTGCAAAGAACCTTTGTGACACACTCGTGACCGCCCCCGACTTCTATCGCAGGCACTTTTCGTATTAACTGACGATACTATTTAATCTTCCAGCGAAGAGTGACTGTGTAAGAAATTGTATCTCTTGTAAAAACACATTGTGATCTGATCAGTGGTAGTATCGACGTTAACAACACAGAGGCTATGTCTACTAAACATTTTATACGCGTCAGCAATTCAATAATTGAAAAACCAGGAATCTCAGTTTCGCGATAGAGGTCGAAAGATAAATAGGGTGCAGTGTTATAACACGATCGATCCACAACGGAGGTCCATTACCTCATTTCTTAGGCCTTGTGTGACGTTTACTCTCTCTGGCACTTTATCCATACACGTCAGCGACAGCTTTTTCAATGTCTGCGGAGTATCTGTTTTCGAGGAGAATCGTGTCCCGAGTGTACAATATGGTGACGTGAATGTTATAACATGCTAATGTCGCATCAGACATCACATTTTGTAGTCACTCTTTTAATACAGCGCTCGCAGTTTCCGCTTGAAGTCACTTAACCTTTTCGAGAAATATCTTACATTTTGGCTCCGTACGGCTCGCAAACGTTCTTAGACTACCTGGGGACCTCCGAACACCCGTTTGAGTTAATGTTTCTTCATCCAATAAGATGCCGCTAGAGAATTTGAATCGAGAATCGGGAACAAGAAATATACTCTGGTCTGTGCAAAGAGAGCCTGTGGCTTAATAACTCCTGTGTAGTAAATTTTAATAAAAATTCTCAATTAATTTATACTTATTCTTTTTTTGTAACACCGGGAAGGAAAAAAAACGCATTGCGGCAAAAAATAGGGGTGCTAACACGAGGACTTCCAGAGGTCACCCATCGAAATGTAATTCTCTAACCTTTTTTCCTCCTGGCTGAAATCTTTCAGCACAGCTCTGTAACATAGATGGCGAGGGACATGTATTGTGACTGGTTTATCCGGTGCAGCCTAGAGACGTTGTGGAGATAATAGCGTTTTGGCTTATTTCAGCAGTCATCTCTCCAGTCAAGTCACGCGGAATGATAAATTGGCTAGCACACCCATATAATTACACCAGATACTTTTTATAGGGACGAATACTGTTTCATAAGTCAAAGAAAATATAAAACTTCTGTGTACATCCGTCAGTCTAGGAACCAGCTTTGGCCTTATTTAAAAATCCAAGGATAACGTTATTTTCGGGCCAGAACACTCACGAAACTTTGATAAAAACATTTATCTCAATTCATAATAATACTAAAGATATCTCTTTTGACGAACCCACCCGTTATATAACAATTCGTTCCGCAAGAGAGTAATGCGGACACTCGATAAATACGACATACTCGCACTTAACACCAAAACGACGTGTTTGGCGTAGCAGAGCGCAAAATGCAGGCAATCTATTAGTTTTAAATGTAAATTCCATAAATCCTATCGAAAACAAAAAACATACGACACTATGCGACGTACACAATGTAGAAGAGGGATGCTCCTGACTCACCACCGACGCGATCTTACATGGTCCAAGAAGATACGAACATTAAGGATGCACCTTACAATTACTACTGCGTCACTCAAAAGAAGAAATGTGGACAATACACAAAATACAAAAACACGCGCCACATCAAAGCCAAAAGCCGCTCTGAGTACCTGATACGAGAGACATTTACTCGAAGAAGAGAAAATGGCAGTAAAGGACGGCAATTCATTTCCGCTGTCAGGGTAAATGGACAATACCAGAAGTATATGTCCGACAGCACCTGTCTCCTCTAAGAAAACAATAGGAAACCCATTACTGATGCGGGGTTCACTTTTTCACTGAAAACTCAATTCCTATACAATACTCATAAAATGGTTTTCGAGCAACTATACCTTTTAGACCATGTCCTGGATTCCGCGCCGCTGTCAGATGGATGTTTGCTAAATTCAGACCAAAATCATCAATTACATATTGCCATATAGCTGCTAACCAAGACAACACAATCTCAAAATCCTCACTTTGCTTCTGTTAACGTAGATTGTACCTGCAAAATGAACTTACTCGACTCCGTTCTCGCCGCCTCACAGAATACCAGATCAAATACCATTGCATTTACTATTTTTGTTTAATGCACTCTGAAAGAGCTGATAGACAGCGAGGAAATTGGTACCGCAAGATTCGCCAAACGGACCACGGAACGGTGTTTTGCCCATAGTTCCATCCCAAACACACACTAAGGGGCTGACCAACATGTATAATATAGTATGTTCCAAAGTCATCACAAAATTGCCAGTGAATGACCAAAAAACAGTAGGTCAAGATGCCCACAGACACAACCTCAGAGGGGTTCACACATCCCAGGTGATTGTAAAATTCCAGGAGCTGCACACGCAACACAAGGTTGCCAACAAGTTCATTCCCATGCCGCTCACCCCGTCGGGCCTAGTACTACTCTCGCACAAAGCACGCTAACTGGAAGTTCTGAATAGGATCCGCTGCAACTTAGTGCTGGTATGATCGACCCATATCACCTAATGCGCGAAGACATCATGTCAATAAACCGCACATTGGCGAACTTCTGCGCCATATTTATTAGCCAGCGACTCCGAAATAGATTATTCAGGTGTTAAGATTGTAGAATCTACCTCATTAACTGAACAGCTCCCCTCCAGTTTATTAGATAAAATACCGTATTTTTCAAAATCAAATGTAAGAGGACCGCGTTGATCAGAATGGCCCTAGGAAGGAAGATGAATAAATGCGCCAACCCCGTCCAATCCTCCCGGATTGCCTCAAGTCACTCCGCTAGATGGTAATACAAAATCCAGAGTTTTATTGCTTCATAGTCACGACCCCGTTTTTAATTTCGCTCCGGAAGTTAGATAGCGAAAATATTTGAGAATCGACTTGATAATCAATTGTATCGGTCATTGTGTGTTCAATCATAATAGGCTGCACACAACCATTAAAAATTCTAACGATCGTACTCTTTCATAATATCTTTTGTTAACGAAAAACAAACGGCATAGTGCTGTCCGTGGGACAGTGAAAGACTACAGAGGTAAGCGGGTCGCAACCTGAAGGGAGGGTTGTCCACAAGAAGGCTAACAAAGGAGTCAATAACACTCTATATCTACTCATTGTTGTTCAACTGACTTAATGGAGCGATCCAAAGCAACACAAGGGCCTGTTTACAACTACGCCGATAAGGTTTTCTACTTCAGATGTGGTAGTGTACCGATGCAGAGCCATCAGACTAATCGAGAAGGTGGTTCATCAGAACACGAGGTTGACAGAGATATCGAAATACCCATGCATGCTCCCCGTCGAAAGGCTCAAATCAACCAGTATTAAACAAGACTAGGCTCCAAAAATTTTTCTCTTATAATTACACTGTTTCAAGATAACGGGGGCAGCGACTCCGTCCATCCTAGAGAGATTAATGTTAGATGAGATCCGTCAACAGCTCAGATAACTTCGCCCCGCAATTTCGGTATAAAAAATCCCCGTCCGTTTATAATTTTCGGAAAAGAGCGATAAGTAGAAATAGAGAATCGAGAGAGCGGTTAGCAATGCAAGACTCGGTTTAGGCTTCACACGCGGAAAAAGGTTAAAAATGTTGTGGAATCTAGTAATAACCGCAAAACATATACCAATTAGAACCTAGAAATATAGATAAAATCTACGCAATATGACGCGTGGCACCAAGTACAAGAAGGTGAGTGGCTAACACACTCTGAGGATTTCCCAGAGGTCACCCATCCTAGTACTATTCTCTCGCCAATCGTGTGCTATCGACTTTAATAGCTGTTGACTGGATGATTGTACAGGAATTGAGGATAACTCGACTGGCACTAGACAACAAAGTAGACCTGACATAAATGCATGATCTGCACCTATGTCTTTTTTACCTTAAGAGCGAATCGTTACTTTAATTAAATAATCACCTTTGTTGTGTGACCTCATATCAGGTTTCGAGAAGTAACTTTGACTCCGTGACGCTAACTCAGACCTTTCGTCTATTTTCGAAGACTCCGGCCTACACTTCCCTTCAGCATGCCATTCATACACCATGTTCATGACGATAATCAACTGACCTTTCATATTGTCGCACGAAAGTAAGATTAAAGCTGTAGAACACCTCAGCATTCTTCGAATGAACCGAGCTGATTTTTTATTGCGACAATAGTGAAACGCTTATAATTTTAATTGGGACAAGTATATAAATTACTCATTAGATATCTCATGAAAGAATAATAATAACTCGCAGTATAGTTAGGGCGAAGAGAAACAATATAAAAGGTGTTGAGACAACAATGACTAGTAAACTGTGAAAGCGACTTCTACTACATACGGCAGAGATCTCAACTGAATAATCAACTCTATCTCACGATACTATATTCCTCAGTCTCCACAAATATACGATCATGATAGCACAAACAATTGCAAAGTCTTTATGACTTGGATACGACGAGAAATTCATAGATAATGGGATTGGACGCGTGCTTACTCTAGTCTTACATGGCTCTTCGTAGATGGTATATATGCATACGACATCATCAATTCACTTAACGCCGCCACAGATCTTTAAGATCAATGCACTTTCCGCATAGTAGATCACGATGTTTCACCGAGAAAATACTTATAATATGGTAATACACGATTTCCCGTAGCTACGTCGTCGTATTTCTGCCTCCAGCCTTCAACTACCGAACTCACTGCCAAGGACTACATGTTCCTTCCTATATTCATTCGCACCAAAATGAGAGTCGAAAAATATAATTTAATATGTACTGATCCTAACACAGAAATATACACACAGCAATCATATGATTCGTTTTGGCCCCGATCATGAAAGAGCACACTTACAAATTTTAAACTATTGTTATTAAAATACATCTACACATCAATCAGTAACATGAGTAGTTTTGAAAAAAAACGACACGCATTATGCGTTCAACGCTTATGCGAACAATAAACCATATCATAGGAGATATCTGTTAAAACAACTACTTAGAAGAGAACGCTATAATTTCCTCAGGTAAATGTGGTCGCTTACACACATATCACTTTGAATATGGTTTAAACATAGTTAACTTTCTGAAAATATCAATAAATTCTAACCTTCTGCTGACTTCCTTCACGTGCCGAAAATACTTCTGCTTTTAATCCTCGCAGATGTTTATGATACACATAAGATGAGCGATAATTTCTGCGGTAAGTGCGAAAAATTAGTGCTTGTCGCGATTTATGCTTGCATGTGTACAAATCATTGTCACTCTAAATATATACATTAACGCTGAAAACTATACCATTTCGAAAACCTTTATGAAATCTCCTTCTTATAACATGTAGTGGTAATCATGTAATCATGTTCGAGAATAACCTTTGACCTCCGTACGTTTTATAATAACAATAACTCACAACAAATTTTCGTAATTCATTCAGATGTATAACGCGCCAGATAACGAATCACACGTCAGTATAAATTCCTAATAATATAACTCCCGAGAATCGAGGTCGATACGAAAACATGATCGGAAACACACGTCCAGCACGGGTTGTATAGAACTGATTGATTACAAATATTGTAGGTCAACTTGCTAATCTAAATAATTCTGAAAATTTTTCTATACTCATAGAAGTAGAATAATAAAAATACTCATATAGAGTCATACTGTTGCCGCAGAAAAAATTTCGGTAAATATCTCTGAGGACTATCCCCAGAGAGAGTCACCAGAAAATAATGAAAAGTACTTCAAAAACCAGAACTCTGAAACCTGAATAACTGCTCGATTCAAAACAGCACAAATGCTATGCTTAAAAATACTGTGCACAAGCATGGACGCGTTCTTGATGAAATATTGTGAGAATAGAAACTCTCGTGTACCACATATTGCATATGTTAGCTGTGGATTGAGCATTTGACATCGCAACCATCACTTACAACAGCAGAGTTTTCTGCATGTGCGGTTAGCACTTGATACTGTATCGATAACTAGTTTCGCAAAGGAGTGATGATCCTTTGAGCTCCGTGGCACGAGCACGTATGCATAGCGCCCAGTCACGCTCTCCTCTCTTCTCTCGACTCTGTGTTTGCTCGTTTTGAGATTGCACACACCGCGAGATAAGAGCGAAAAACGATGAGTTGGATAAGGATTAAATACAGAACGGTTTCTTCGGGCTGGACATGTTGGCAACTTAAAGTTTTTAATGATGTAGATATTTTAATATTAATTAAGTAAAATACTTTAATAACTCTTGTACAATTAATAAAATTGTCGTGCTGAGAGAATAAAGGGAAGTGTATAACAAACTTGTAGATCTATCACTAAGGAGGTCAACAAATGACAAATCATTCAAATAAGATATACCTAAGCTACTACTTTATCTTATTGCTACAAACACTATAATTACTGAGATTAAATGAAACTCATATGGCGGTGATTAGTAAAAATTCTGTATAAATTCATATATCCTTGTGTTGTTCTTATTAGTAGGATCTAGGTAAATGAGATGTCAATCCTATTCATCTTTTAGATGGAAGGCATTTTATATTAATTCCTTATATTTTTTATAATGCATAAATTACCGGAAGAGAATTATACATTCTTTGTTTCTCCCGTAAACCACCCCCGCTCATTTTATATTCGGAGCGCTGTTCTACACCTATTGGGCTCCGACGCTGGTTTGTTGATTTTTATCCGCCTTCCAGATAATTCTCACCATCGAACGTCGCTTTAATATCAAGAGAATATTCGTAATATACTGATATCGGGATCGGTCTTGTTGAACATCTGTTGTGGCACAATCCTTTATATACGTCTTAATTGGACTCAAAGACTATTATCATAATTTGAACAAAAAAACTAGACGTCTACTCTTGGCGGCGCGCTGAAAATAGAGCGCGGTCGCCAACTCACTGACAGTGCTATCGTTTCTTCAAGGAGGTCATGTCGATTCGCCGCACTCGCGAGTCCATTGGGCTCACATAAATACTTTCATCACATGACAATAGCTCCTTGTCCTACAATCCACTGTTGTGCTTCGACACTTAGAGCTGACCGGAGATTTTCTATATTGATGATCTGTGCGACTATTATGTCAATCGCTTGTCACCCTCATATTGTCTGTGCGGGCAGTTACATGATCAGTCATCTGTCATTTACCTTTTCAAGATTACTCAACGGGAATCAATGGGGAATTCCGTGTTTCACTTTCACGCGCTCCAAGATTGTGATCTCCTGATATACAATGTTTGGAATATATCGCTCTCTTTTGACTTCTCGTTCAAGTTCTTCGTGCCAGTTTGGATCCTTTCTTTTTTGAGCGCCTAGTGGTTCCTCCCACAGCTCTCCCTCTGCGAGCATTCTTCTCTCTTCCCACGCCCACGCCCCCTCTCTCTCCTCTCATTTGGTTATCCACTCGCGGCTCACTACGCGCGCCATTCTCTCTCAGACGCTCGCGCTCGAATGAGTTGTGATTTGCGTGATCTATTACTTTTTGACCGCTCAGTAAGTAAGAACGTTCGCAAGAAATGCAATTGGAATTTCGGAACAAATACGTTTGTTATAAGGCTGAAACTAAATGTTGTGTCAACTTAATTACTCTCTCAAACTTTCGCTATTGCTACACAATATCACTTAATTTTGACACTATAAAGGAAGGGTGCTGCACCAAATATCAGATCAATGAGGTCATTTGCATTCTCCATGTCACAGGAGGTTTTCCACACTTCTTATTTTCCTTCATTGGAACTGTGGGTCCTTTTTCTCTACCCCTCGCCGCCATAGAGGCGGTGGGAGACTTTAATCGCTGTGTCAGTTAGAAAAGTATGTCTAAATAAGGCATACGCTGCTGCACGATTACAGTAGAATCTGGTTATGATCGACCCATATCACTCTAAGCTCATTGAACAAGTCTTCCACGATAGTTTCAATATGGATGCTTTCGAGGAATATACAGCAGACTATTGATGATCCACAGTACGTTGAATTGACTGGCGCTCGATGCAGATGTTCAGCCGACACATATATTCGCCAGCTTCTTTGTGGACCCATCTTCACGTGATCCGTCTGTGCGCCGGTTATGCTAATTTCGCCGTAAACAAGAGCGAACTACACTAAATCCAGAAATCTGCAAAAAACACTTGACGTCTAGATAGTGTGGATTAGAGCTATATGGGCGCGCACTTTCTACATTTAGAATACATACAACTATGACAGAATTAAGCAAAACTAGAGTACGATGCAGATCGAATGGACGTGTCGTGAATAAAGGCGAGGTGCAGGACATCTGAGGGACTTACGCTCACGCTGAAGTGGATGGCATACGCCTCATGCACTTGTAAGTTACTATGGCATACATCTCCATGTCTCGATGCCCAAGATGGTAAGAACACGTCTCGTTGTCATCATCTTATAGGGGCTGGAGTTGTTCATGTACTAAAGGGTGGAATGCTTTCTTGTTCTAGGATTGTCGATTTAGTTGCTCTAGGGTATGATCGCACCCACACTATTTTTGAATTGTATGGTACGCACACATTGGCATTCCCTTATGTGAATAGATTCAATAGCTCATATAATATCGAAATTATAGACACCTTATTCGTACCATTAGTCATTTCGTAAAACAGTTATTTTTCGAGCGGCGCCGCATTTCTCCCAGATAATCATCCTCTTTTTCTCCTTCTGTTTTTTGATTATTCCGAAAGAAGCGTGGTGGGAGCTGTCTGTATCTAAGGTCTAAAACGATAATCTCTGGTAGCATTTGTTACAGTATAAGGGATTTGTCTATGAGAAAATTCATTTATTGATATGAGTTCGATCAAAAGAATTGAGACATTACAAAATATACGCACACTAGTAGCTAGCGTGTTGAGCATCTATCAAATTGCGAAAAAAAGAGAGGTTGTAAAGATGCAAGACGAACAACGGAGGGAGTCTCTGCTCAGGAGGGCTTGCGGACTGCATAATGGCCTCACACAAGATAACTATCCACCTTTCCGACACTCCTTTCCGCAAGAAGTAGGGCACGCTTATCTGGCGGAGTCTAATGGGATCCGGTGCTTTGTGCGCCCTGGCTATTGTATCTGCAGTGGGATTCTTCGATTATTTGATGATCTTTCACATGATTATCACACTTATATGCCCAAGAGAAATGCAGAGCGATGGTGAATCCATTTAATTGTCGAGTCCTCTGATTTAACGGGATTTGTTTCTGATGTAATATATTATTTACCTTTGTGATGACTCCATCTTGAATCTTTCGTCAAATTAACTGCCTGTGCCAGTTTTCACGTCTCCCAGTGCCCCAGGTTCACTCGACGAGTCCTATTCATGCCATACCCCTGTAATTTATTTATGTGCCTTCTGTAATCCCTAAACAAGTCTGTGGCTTAAAGATATGGTAACATATCTGTTATAACTGGTACCGTCAAATTGTGATGTATATTTGACAAGTGGAAAAAATCTTAATTTATTAACCAATTGTAGATATTAGATGGCAATTTTTCATCACATAGTTGATTAAAAATAGTATTCTTTGCGATGGCTGCACTTATTTTGAAGTGAGACAATATAAAATTCTCGCACGGTGTTGATTCTTTCATACGATGTTATTAGGGTCTCTATGCATTGGAACCCAATTCATCCCTAGTACTTTGCGCAATCATCTTTGAACGTCTTAATGAGGTTTCTTCGAGATTTACTCGAAATAAGAATCGCTTAAACACTTATGGAGCGTTAGTTCTGATACGTGTAGATTACTCCGCTAGCCAATTTGAGAGTGCTGCCGAGTAATTGTTGGATCAAGAAGCGACCATCTCACATAATGCGCACAGTTTTTTCCATATCTCAGATCTACTATCGATTAATGGTTTTTGGTCGCTAGAGATTCACAAGCCATCATTTTGGTCGCTCTACGGGTATTCTCGGCTCTCAACGATATTTTGTTAATGTCTCGGCAGAACCATACTTCCTCTTGATTACTCTTTAAATAGTATGCCTGTTCGTGTTCCATCTATTTTAGATTAAAGTACCTTCTGAATGTATATGCGTACCAGTCGAACTAATCCAGATATGAATTCACCATGATATTCAGATGTATTTATGCACACTACACAAGAGGGAAATTAAGGGTGTTAAATCTTAAAATTATGATAAGAGCTGTAAACATAATTCATACATTAGTAATATAATTGAATTGATATCATAAACACAGAGCATATCTAGCTAGTGTCATGAATAACGGGGTGCACAACACGAGGACTTTCACAAACAGTGAGAAGATCAACCCATACGATCTAATTATCCTACAGTATCTATCATACTCGATTACCAAGCGACGCACTAGAACATAATCATTACATAGCATCGAAAGTGTTTCTGGCCCTATAGTGGTCTCCAATAATAAGTTCATTTCCAGTTTTCAATTCAGATCGTGACAAAGAAATTAAGGGTGATGAGATACATAGATTCAAGGCTCATACCGAGTCACTCCCATTTTAATGCGACTTCATGTTTCATTTTCGCATTATAATTATGCTTACATATACTCTTCACATATGATTATTTTTACTTTTTAATGTGTAGAGAACTCTTGATAACTAGCAAGTCCCGATATCCTCCGACCGCTCGTGATTTAAGCGGCCGCTGCGTTTTTATTTAGACTCGATAACTGTCGCCGAATGACCAAATGATCGAGACACAAATACAGCGAAGGCTTATCTGGTAGCATCCGATCAACGTTGTGCATTGTTGGTAGTTACTATTTTTGAATGGTAAGTCTCTGATAAACACTTAATTTATGTCATTCATATGGAAGATAATAATAACGCTCATTTTGAGAGTTGTTATTTTTGCTCGGAGAAAAAAGAGTTGGGTGCATATTCACGATGACTAGTACCCCAGGAAGAGACGCCTCCTCGTCCATTCCCTCAGGCTCGACTTTCTGCGCTAGGTTCTTGCCCATATTTCTGCTTACCTCTCTCCTTCTAAGAACTGCGGAGTTCTGATGGGACGGTGCAATAGTTGGCTGACATGATCGCAGCTTTCGGCCACCCATTCACGGCGCATTCTCACATTCACAATCATTGACCTATGCATTTATGCCTATCTCTATCGGTCCATATTACATATAATGGTTTCTCGATCTCCAAGAGTAATATAGCTTTGACCATTCCGTCTCAACAACGCCGTTTTGTGCCTCGGACCCGCCTCTGTGTATTTTTATTATCCTCGAAAGGCGAATGAATGCAGACGACGTTTGCGACCAAGGGCGAGCTCTATTGGCTTTACGGAGCATAAAACAAGATATATACTATATAGAGTGAAGAAAAACGCTACGGCGAATATTTACAGATGTTGGCATTGCTTACGTATTGCGAGGGAAGCTTGCTTTGTGTAACTCAGGAAGCGGTCTGCTCCCACTCCTTCGTTATGTTAACTTATATTTAAAATGAGGAGTCGTTCATGTATTTGCTGCAAGCACGCTCTCAAGCTGGCCGGAGTATACTCGCAATATCGCGGATCCGTGCCAGGTCAATACAGCGTACGAATATTTATGAGTCGGAATCCCATCTTCTTTCTCGTGATATTATCTTAGGCTGCGTCTTGTCTACGCATTGATTTAAATTTATGCATGAAATTTTGAGATGCGATGATGTAAATGTTTTATGTCTCTATAGTATCCTTCGTACTCCGTATCGCACGTGCATACGCCGTTTCATACTAATTTTTTTCGTCAGTGCGCCTCCGGATCCATTATGTACATGGCCGAGGCTGGTTATATTTAAACTTGCACCTCGAATAGAGCGAATTATATGAAATCATTGTCGATCGAGTCGACAGTGTTTTCTCCGACGTACCATATTTTGCTGTGGCATCTTTGGAAAAGTTTTAAGCATCAGTTAAATTTCATAAATTGAAGAAAAAACGTGCGTAGTTTGCCGATGCGAAATCATAATACATAGTGGGGCAACATCAACGGTAAGTTCACCTCATAATCCTCTCCGCATGGAGGTCATGGCCATCGCTAATGTCATAACTCTCACAAAGCACAAGTACGCTAATATACATATCTATATCAAACTGATGTTTCTAGTGACATGATGGTGGATAGTCTCTGTAGGGAACCAATTACCGCTAGCTAGGTGCTTATTTAGTGCATTTTTCCGCTACTCGATCATCTGAGTGACGCTGTAAACTGAGCCACTTATACCCTCCACGTAGTAATATAGGATGTCATCGAGATCGTAATTGCTTCTACACGAGACAGATTAGTAGACTTGTTGTGTGAAGCACTGCTCCAGTTTCGGCATTCTTGTTCGCTCATCTGGTATGATCACCGCCTCCGACCCCCGTTTTATTTCCCTTGCACAAGAGTCGCCGGTAGTCCAGTAGGAGAGATTATAGAATTTGGATTTCTATGATATCATGAGGGTATTTTTTCCAGCAGTATAAAACGGAGACAATTCCAATTATACATTTTTATATAGATAGTTATATGTGAGTATATAATGAAATAATGTCTTATTAATTAATAAATTGAATGAATAAAAACGCCACAATTCGAGGTCCCGCGCGTAGAATATATAAGGGAGCAGAGCGAAGCCAACAGACGAGAGACATATATTTCCCAGTGTCAGAGGGTTTTTTCTCTCATTTGATGTTCCACCTCATAGTTCTATGGAACTACCTCGCTCTTTCTTAAGAGTTGATTGAGTTGAATAAAAAAAATAGGTAATTTGCATGCTTAACTTGCTGGAGTTTAGAAGTAAAGGTTATGGGGTATAACGGTGACAAAGTTTAGGGATGACTTAGAGTGTGGTGTAGTCGTAAACACCATAGAGTATCAACATTAAGTGCGCCTTTGTGATCACTGTGAACACATATTATATGGGGAAATAGTACGATTTGGGTGAAAAGATTGGGTAAAGTATGAATAGTGTTTTCGAGAATTTTTACGCAAATGTTGTGGTAAGATCCTAGTCACACGTAGTCGAGTAAAAGTACAAGTAGCGTAAATGCACATGTGAAAAAAAGTTATTTTTTAAGGTACGTTGGTTTTGTCGCCAGGGCACCCTATTTAAATGAACTGACCCCAAAATAGAAAATGGAACAACCCTCAGAATTATATAAAGGTATGGGCAGGAAAGTATAGATAGCAGAAGGGGGAAAAGATGAGTGTATTCTGATCAAAACAAACAATACAAAAAATTCTTCGTAGGTGTTTAGTCAGACACTAATAGAGGCATCTCATTAAATTTATCGATAAATCATAGAAGACATAAAGTAAATGCACAATATTGATAAACATATATTAACTTAAAGACCAGAAATTGGTGCATTTTTCATAAGACGAGATAAAAAGAAGATGAGAGTCTCACATACTCATTAAATTTAATATAATGTAAAAAACAGTGATGGAACAGCTGAGTACTAGTCACACAGGTAGGTGTCCATCCTGCGGCTAAGATTAAAATTACGTAGAATTCACAGCGCCTTAGAATTAATGACATACTGCGAATAGATGTAGCGAAGGAGATGTGTCAATTGGATATGGGGGTGGTTTGTTGGTGATAGCGTGCACTTAAGGTCCGCATTGGTGGTGACGAGAAACGACTTATACTCGCGATCTGCAATTAACGGATTTGTAAAATAGCTGGCAGTTTTTTATGGATCCTTGAGTTAAAGTGGGGATTTTACAAAGGTGTGAATAGTGTGAAGTTCAAGAATATAGTCCGTGTTGGGTATACCACGTTAACAGATAGGAGTCATAAGTTTTAACGTGTTAATCGGCGGATACTGTCTTCGGCAGTCACTAATTGGTTGCTACACAGTTTACGAATATCGGTTAAATAGGTTTATATACGAAAGAGGATGGAATCGAAAAACGGACATAGTTTATTTTGACGACAAGTTATAGGTGTCAAGTTGCATAAAATTATTTAAATCATAATCGCTAAATGGTCGATATTTAATGAAGAAGCCTTAAAAAAGCTCGGTCATTGCCGGACGAACAATAACTCTTAGAGGCGGCGGTTAGTCACACACGAGGAACATATTGACTCATTTGGGGGTTGCCTGACAAACAAAATCTATTGATCGCTCATTACAGATTAAAGTATAGTACATCATTTTTTCATTTTTGTTATTTTATTTCATTTTAATAATATGCGAGAAGTTATCAACGGCGACGATTACAGCACTGAAACATTATGGATACTTGTGGTTGAGTTCTGTTTTTCCTAGAAGAGGGAATAACGGTGACATTCAAAACGTTGTCTGGTTCATTGGATAAAGTCGACTACCCATAAACAAAATAGTGTCATAGCAAGATAACAGACAAAACACCTAGTTTATTTTCATTAGACATAATTGCACAATTGTAGTTTTTCGAGAATAACCTTACGTTGCACTCTCGGTTAGCTCAACGCTCCACGCACCATAATAAGACCAATCGGCTCGTTTTGTGTCGCTCAGTTTCACCGCCAGTCCACGCACCCTATTATTTGGTGTCGCGCGTTTTTAATTGGTACCAAGCAGAAATGAAGGACGAGAAACTTGGAATCGTCGTATAAGAACGTCAGTCGTTGTTTCTTGGTGCGACACAAGGGGACGTACACCGGTAACATCGTTAAATTAGTAAAGACTTCGATAAAATCATAGATAAAAAAAATAAACTAGAAACTTGAGACTATAGATCAGAAAAAAGGGTGCAACACGAGGACCAACTTCCCACCAAGACAGGTCTTCCAACGCTATCACCTTAAAATAGTCTAATCACTCTCTCAAGGCCCAAGCCAAAAGCACAATAAAACCACGTGGCACGAGAGCTCTCTGCATTTGGAATCCGGTGCATGTAGTGCTAGGTATCTGTCGTCCTAGCTCATTTCTTCCTCAAAGTCACTTTTATCTCCCTTTTTGGCTCGTCCTCACTTCATTCCTATACTTTTATCTCTCCCATCAATAAGGTTTTCATATTAGACCATCACGCTTCTCTTTCGTAATTTCCTCTGTGTTCTTATTCTTCCAAACTTCCTCGTTCCATTCTGCGGCCTCCTGCTTTTGTACCTTCAAGCTTAAACTTCGTGTTAAATATATATTATAATAACGTAGATAGTGTGTAGATGATCAATCGAAAAACACAGAACGCAGTTATTGTGTTCTCGGATCAAAGGGCAATCATTACATAATTTTAACATTTTGTAAAGGCATGTCATAAGGGTATTGATAATAAAAACACATGCTGCGTTACGCGATTAATAGAAAAAAGCGGCGATGCAAAATAACGAGGATCATTTCCTCGAACATGGAAGGCTTTTCTCAACAGACAATATACCTTGGATACTTACTCTCGCGCCAAAGACAACTGCATACTTAAACTCATGAACAGGAATGTATTTTACTAACATGGGATACGGTTGACTCGTAACTATTCGATTCAGCTCTGCTGTATTCTATATGATAATATGAACATCGCCACCTTCCTCTATTTAAATCATATATGCACAACTTTTTGATGTCTTTGATTCATATTACTCATTCTTATGACTTGCCTACATCATAACTAGTTTTATGAATTATATAGTGTATACTTGAAAAGGAGTTACCTTAAACTCTTTTGAACCCTCAAGGCGGTCCTAGTTGTTACCTCGTAAACCCGCTGTTACAGCCAAAGCCATACTTTGCAGAACTGACATACCGACTCGACTTAGCTGAACTCTTCTGTTAACTAATGAATGTTTAAGAACTGAAAATGAATCGAAACGCGACGTTTTAGTCGTACAATAGAGATCTGCGTGAAGCCTGAACTGAACTGAACTGAAAAAACTGCTATATCTGATGACTGTTAAACTGTTAATCAATATAGATTGAAAATATTTAATAAATGTGAAAAGATATAAGGAGTGTTGCGGAAATGACTCGATGTTGCCAAAACTGATCTCGTGAATCATAGGAAGTGGAGTCACTGAACTGAACTGAACTCAGTACCTCAGAAAGTAAACTCTGAACTGATCTCTCGGCAACATGAACATGACACTGCTTAAATTTTTTGAAACTGCTGAGACTAGGAACTGAACTGCAATCAAATAAGTGAGAAATTAAGTTAACGGTTGCAATATAGTCGACGGTGGTTACCCTATCAATAGCAACATGACTTAATTTTTTCTGAATCATAAACTGATTAATTTATTGACTTCATAAACTTGTGCGCAGAAATAAATCCGATTTAACTTTTCTAGAATATATGATATCGCATAATATTTTTCAGAAAACATATGAATCTTTTTAAAAAATTATGAACTACTTTGCTAGTTATAAGATGAAATTGAACCTTTGGGCCTCCGTAAACTACTTGTTATTGAAAAGTCTCAGACCATCCGCACCACTTATGTAACATCACATCAGTTTACTTATTTTCCCTAAGATAAGTAAGTCGGAAACTACTAAATTGAATTTCTGGATTAAAAAATCATATGAACTTTGTGTTTTTCTCTTGAGATAATAGACATGGGAAAATCTTAACTTTTTTAATTGGTAAATCATATGAAACTAGATTTAGATAAAAAAGAATTCAAAAACAATATAATAACGCACTTAGAAAGGCGAAATAAAAAGGTGGTGGCAAGAACTAACGATGTGATTTTTCAGGCATGACGATGAGTGAATCTCACCTTTCAGAAATACTCAATTCGCTAACTGTATCTTTTTCAACGTAAAATAGCTCTATGAAACTTAGCTCTCAATTCAGAAACGCTAACGCTTGAAACTACTGGCTGGATGCTGAAATAGATTGGGATGTAACCACCGTTTTGGCTATTCAAGAATGAAGTATAGGTTCTGAAACTTGACTCTATCTCACCCAATGAGAAATATACTTGAACTTTTTTATGAAATATACCATTTACTTTTCTGAATTATAGACAGTACTTTTCACGAATTAGATGAATCCACTATTACACACTTCGTCATAAATAGCTCTACAAATCTAGTACTTTTTCTTTATAATATATCAGCACTTACTTTTCTGAAATATAATGTTTGCAGAAGCTAATAACACTTTGTACCTTCTCTCTACGTGACGATTGTATGATAGCTACTTTTATGAAATATATGAATTACTTGTTATATGAAATTATGAAACTAGTTGTATTATGAAAATATTATAAATACCTTTTCTGATATAGCACCGGTTATGATCAGGAACCCTGGCTAGCACTTTTCCGAAATTATAAGACTACCACGCTTTTTGACCGAGTATATCTAAAATGAGAGCAGAATACATTTATTGAAAGATGACTCGAATGAAACGGAACATATAGTACTTATGTTTGTGAAATCTAATAACGGAAGGCCTAATTCTTTGACTTATATTTAATTAAATTCATAAATAGAGAAGAAAATCCCGTCTTTAGATGCTGCTGAAACACAAAAGCGAGGAGTACCATTCCAACTGAATTCTCCTTAGACACCGGAGGAATCAATATCTCGGGTAGGTCTCCCAAGTCAGACATTTTTTTGTCTCATGTAAATAAGCTATTTACTTGATATCTTTCTAATATTCGATCTTTAAGTTTCAAACTTTCTGTACAAAACAAAGACGACAATTCGCAGACTTAATTAGTCGGCGAGTTCTGAATGGCAATTTCAGAATATCTTCATCTTGAACAAAAAAACAGGATGAAGATAAGGAAAATTGTCTGAAACTATTTGAAATAGATATATAATCGCACACAACATCCATAAATTCACATTACACGGCCTTTTTCTCATTTAACAATGTTTTATCGAGAGTAATTTGGCCTCGTATCAGCAAAACACACCGAGTGTATACGAGAAACGCCCTAAATACAGACCACTAGAAGAAAAACAGGTAGAGAGAAGTTATTAAAAGGTAATATCCGCCACGAAAGGAAGACGAATAAATAGTGTAATGGAAAACAACATAAAAGAGAAGATTACGAGAGAAAGAGAAGTGAACAAGAAAACGAGAAAAAGAAGCAACTTAACAGTAGATAAAGCACTGGAATATAAAACAAGATTCATGAGATAATACATAGAGAAGAAGTAGAAAGGAAAAAAAACGCATTCGAGAGACGCGAGAGAGAAGCGAGAAGAAAAAGGGATGCAACGCAGAGGAGAAGAAGGAAGTTCCAGGGAAGGGTAGTACAAAGCAGAAAATTTCAAGATAAAAGCTAGTGCTAGCAGAGAGAAATTTTCGAGAGAAGATCAGTGAAAAATAGAAAGGTGCCCAACAATTGCAAAAACCAAGCTTAAGATAGATTGAGAGATAGAGAGTAGATAAGAAGATACTGCTTAAGGATGCATGACAATTTAGAGAAGTGGGTATGATAAAATATATTAAGAGAGTACTCATACATGTCACGCAACCCAATGACACGATCACTTTAAAAACAACATGACTGCGCCTTGATTAACGCAATTCCTCAATTAGTATACACATTAGCTTTCGTAGTACTGAAATTCACATATTTAGACACTACTCACTGTTTATGCAAACGTTATACCCGTTTATAGTCTGCCTGAATTAAAATGAACTACTTTTATGACCAGATCACCATAAACTACTTTTCTGAATATAGCCGTTGTAATCTATCTTCATCTCATGAAACTCATGACAATATACGAGGCGTCACATAGATGGTGTTATCAGAAGAAAAATGACTCTTGATCATCGAATTTTTAATGTAACGCGTAAACTCTATAGGGGTAAGTCGTGATATAAAAATTTAACTATATTTGTAAAATTTCGAAAATACTAAAATTATGATAGAAAAAACTCCACGCATTTGTCGATGGACGTAAAAAACAAGGGGAGTTCATACACGAGGTCTTTTCCGTGAATGTACTAACACATAATTATTTTTTCAGTACGAGATTACTATTAATGAACTACACTCACCTCTTTTATGAAATGCCATTGCACGTCATAATACTACTGCGTTTAGTTATCTGTAAAATGATGCGACATCGGAGAGTAATATTTATATGTCTGCAATTATAAGGGTAGTATCTAGCCTTTTCACACGATATTATATGACAATAACTTTTAACGCTGGCTGATATTATTACTATCTCGTAATATCTACTTTGTTTAACACATGTTGAAAAAGAATATAATACATTGAATGTATATTTATCGAGAATTTCAGAAACGCTTTACCTTTTGTTGATTATATCGCCAGCTACGAGGATACTTTTCAACAATTATATGATTCCCGTTTTTTTTATCGCCAAGTTATAATGAAAGACTGACGTATAAAATTAAGAAATACGAAGAAGACGTTTTTGCACCGATGAGAAAATAGTTTCTGAAGGGCAGTACTTAAGAAGTTTATAATTTAATAAGTAACTCGATATAATAAGAATGTTAAGTGGACTTATGAAAATAAAATAACTGAGCATTAGGCTGTTTATGAAATATCACACATTACTGTGTCTAGCGAAAGTATAAATAGTGGGTGCAACACGAAGACTGAACTCCTTTTATGAAATATAATGATCTCCAGGAGCTGTTTCCTCTCGGACTCATACCTAAATAGTACTTACTCTCGCCACTAAGACACCTTTTATGAAATGATTATATAGAATTCTCTGGCGTGTACTGTATATTTAGATAGATAGGGAGCTATACCTTTTAACGGCATGCAAATTAATATAGTAGAACAACTCGTGTACTATGTTTAACATAGATATAAGAGAAAAATTATCTCATATATTACGAGTCGCATAATTTCCATGAGAAATTAAATATACTATTATGAATCATACAAACACATTGTTCGAGTAGAACAACATATACTCACTTTGAGACACTTTCACGCTATTTACGTAATAGACTGAAACTACTTTAATGAAAATATTTCTGACACTGTATTAATGAGTACCTTTCCTAAGTCCATTAACTAACAAAACTACTATTTATGAATATATATGAAACTACTGTTTCTGAAGATTATATGCAACTACTTCTATGAATTAATAAACCGCGTGGGACATGTGAATATATTATAATATATTATCTAATTAAGAAGCAGATACGCATAATTACGTAATGAAACAATGCAACGTAGAATTAATAGGAAGAGCGACGAAAATGGCCCAAAAACTTATAGTTTTAGAATTTAAATTGTCAAGAAAATTAAAAAGAAGAAGAAAAATCCGCAAAACTTATTGAAAATGAACAGTAAAAATAGCAGAGGAGAGACAGAAAACGAACGGTGTTGACAAACGAGAAAAGAAAAAAAATAAGGAGTACACAATGGCAAAACTTTTGCAATGAATAAGGATCTCAAAAGAGCAGACACATTCCAAAAAATGTATATTCTAAACTTCACTATCCAAAATGGGCGCAACAACCATACAGCCAAAACACAGTGTGCTCTTTAAGTGGCGGAGCTTCTGATGCGGGCAAAACTAACATCGCACGCGTGGCATGTCAGTACAGGGACATATCAAACTAGACGCACACACTAAGACGCAATCGCGAAAGCAGAGAAAGTTGAGACAACGCTGCGCAGCGAGCACCTACGCAGGATTGTCTGCGCTGTGGCGCGCTCGGGTCTGGTTACACATCGAGGTGGCTTTTGCGTGGCTTGCTGAAGCCACGGACCGCAGTGAGTGCGTTGATGGGTAAATGGTGCGGTGTCCTGTGAGTAGAGGTGGGGAGGCAGTCCTAGGAAGACAACCATGGCCGAGGAAAGAAAGAAAAAGGAGGAGGAGTGGGCGTCGGCTTGCCAACGACTTCGCCTGACAAGTAAACAGGTTATTCACGGACCGCCACCAGGATAGCAGACAGCTCGTGGCCAACAACAACAGTAACACTAATGGACTGGAACCACAGTGGCGAACACGGTTCGACGGACGTGGTGGCTGCACAGTAACTGCTCAATCTCTGTGGGTTCGGGGACTATGGTGGATGGGCCAGATACCGAGAGATAGTGGTGACACCACAGGCGCAAAAGAATGGTAGTCGCGTGCTCCGGACTACATTGCTCGATGCGGGCCGTCCGGCCTAGAGAGCCATAAACTCGCGCACCTGCCAGCAGCTGCAACTCTTGCCTATTCATGTACGTTATGGGTGAGTTGCGGCACTCATAATGTGCGCTACGACTTTCTGGTAGGACGCCCGTTTGAGGCCACGGAGAAGCGGTAGTAGAAGACCCTAAGAAAAGCAGGGTACTAGCGAAGGAGTGAGGTGTCGGTATTATTCATACACAAAGACGGAAAGGGAGAGACGAAAACGCTGTTTATGTTTTGCGTATGTGTTAATATTGTATGTTGCACCTGCAATTCTTATGAAACACTCAATGATGTCCATAGGTTGTTTCGAGATGTTAAAAACAAGTGAGTGTCACTTTTTGTCTCATCGAGAAGCTTAAACGGTGTTGCCGTTATTCAACCAATGAGTATGGTCTCCCGTTTGATTTGGTGTTCATGAAATATAAAAGAAGGGATTCTCCACTCTATAATTTCCGGTCCTTTTACTTCATAAGATCATAGAGTATATAATTACAATATATAGTCGAGACTAGGACCAAATCATTCAAGGCTGTAAGACCATATATATATAGCGAAACATAAAATAGCATAAGAATTATCAAATCAATAATAAATAAAAACAAATCTCAATAGTGAACTATAACCCTTATAATCTTGCAGAGAGATATACAAAAGCAACGCATTTAGTTTAGTAACATTAGAGATACTGTAATGCAGAAGAAGAACGAATCTTAGTTTCACGCTCTTGGACTCCGTTCTTAAATATTGTACCCAAATGGACAGCATACTCGCTAACTATCTCGTAATGGTAAGATAGAGTTCGTATAAACTAGGATACGGAGTCTCTGATGATACCATGAAGTATCCTCTCATACACCTCGATCTTGGTAATTCCGCTATAATATGGAATGAAGTTCAAAAATTTGTCCAAGTAAAGTCACTATAAGGATTAGAGTAGGTTCCAAGTTAGTATTAAAGATTATTACTTGGTGAATGGTATTAGTAAGTAAGTTAATATGATATCAATAAGTACTATCATAGAATATAAGCTAATAGGAACGCACCAACACAAATTAGTAACCCATGATGTAGATAACTGTATAATTGACATCATCACGATATCATTAGATTCAGTTAACATTTAGGATGAAAGTAGAATATATGTTTGAGCTAATATTATTACGTGTACTAGATCGATTTGTGATTTTAGATCTCGAATTAAGAAATACATACGCTGGAAATTATAGTATTACTCTATTATAGCATGAGAAATGAGTTACTTGAGTTTTAATAGGGAATGTGAGGTAGCTGAAAATAATAGGTCTCAGAACTAATAAGATAGCAAACACTTTTGTCTCTCAGTCATGATTGGCTTATAATGCTTAGTAATATCGAAGACAAGAGATCAATAAAGAATGCTTTGTAAAATTTCACAAGATTGGAACGAATGTGTTTAGAGTGTTTGGAGAGAGAGAGAGAGAGGGACGTGTGTCGCGAAAATCGTGTGTTTCGGAATGAGCAAGGCAGGCAGCGTATTTATAGGCACGGAGAGGGACTAATAAAAAGAACGATAGAGTTTAAGGATATATCTTGCGATATCCATACGCTATGTTAGAGATGGGAAGACTGTCGCGTAGCCTGATGAACGAAAGTGGGCCTGCGTATTAGTGCGCTAAGAGTTATAGTGCGCGGTATAAATGAAAGATTCTAGTTAGTGTGAGCTGATGCTAGGTTAGACTATCAGACACTAGAGGACCTCACTAAGTCAGTTTAAACTAGATGTCAATAGCCTTAGCGCGACGGTATATGTATGAAGAAGTAGTTTAGATATTTTGTCACACAGAATATGAGAGAATTCCTTTGTTAATGTGTATATTGTTCAGAAATAAGCCTTATTTTAGAACTTATTACTTTACTTAGGCAAATAACCGATTTGATTGTGTATTTTTCGTGATATGATCACATGACCTTGTCGATTTTACCTGATATTGATCGCTCTACATCATCTAGAAACAATACATTTAATTATTGCGACCTCTTCTCGCGCTCAACAAGAAGGAGGTATCATAATAATATTGAGATGCTATCTCTATTGTAGGGGTTTTCAGATTCGTACAGGCAAGCAATTGTCGAGTGTTAATAGTTCTCGTGTATATTATTAGTAGGATCTTTATTTTTTTTTATTTGTTATATTTTTCATTTCTTCGTTAATAACTAACTCAAAAAGTACTGAAATAAGAACAAAAACATGTTACAAGAAATTCGAATAATCTAAATAGATCCTCATAGAAACAATACTTATAAGGTGAGCTCAGAAAAGAAGATTCCTAAATGAAGGTGTTGACTAAGAACACAAGCTCGCCTGAATACTCATAATTGGTCAGATTAAGATAAACTTCTTAATACTTAATAGTGTATAAGTTAGATAAACTACTTATTTTTTGTTTAATTAGTAAAAAATCCGTAAAAAATAAGATATATAGATAGACCTAGTAAATACTGAGAATTGATTAATATTATAACATAAAGCTCTGAAATTAACAACTTAAGAATCATACCAACAATTCAAATATGTTTATTTGTTGACTCACAATGTAAATACACACTATTATCGATTTCATGTCATTTGTGCTACCTCTCTTCTAAACGTCTCATCGTACTTGTATATTTATCAGACATTGCTACACACGCATATTGACCACGAATGTATTCTAAGTGCAATGCATTTTTGTGAGTTTCTAACACACAGAGTTGTTAAGACTCTTGTGTCTATCTAAGTCGATCATACGCGCAAGCATTCTCCGGGTTAGCCTCTGTCGGTTGGATGCAATTTCTCATGGAGTCAGATATAAGACGCTTGTCCATCTTGTTTGAGGGAGATTCACTCAACTGTCTAATAGCAAGGTGTCATATCTGAGAGAGGACCTCCCACGGGAGGAGACGCCTCGGAAATGTTACTCCTAATTGGTGACTATGGAAGATTCCTTGGCCATGGGTAGCGATGTCTCGGGTAAACGAAAGTCAAATATTCGATTCAGAGGAAGAGAAGATAGTTGATCGAGAGCATCAAATGCAGCACACGCGTTCGGAAGAATTCTTTGTGCTCTTCCCGCTTTCGTAGTTATTATCTCTTGCTTGCAACACTTGTTTTCCTGACAGGGCTAAACGAAGTTTAACGCAACCAAATATCATCGCCATGACTTCACAATGAAACCCTTAGACCTGTTCTTTCGCCGTGAAGAAAAGTTTGTTATTCCTCTGTAGAATCCAGCTTGCAGTTTATTATCAGTATTACCATCCTGAAACATTCTGCAAAAGCACATCATTATCATATGAATCCAAGGCAGAAATTTATTTGTGTGCAGCTTATCTTCGGAGAATTGGGATTTTAATAGTGACGGTAATATGTGGGCTCAATCTATTGTCTCAGTCACCAGCTACTGTTACCTCATACGAGTAAGTGCCCCATGCTGGTGCTTTTGAGTGGATAGCCTCTTTGCTGGTTTTATTGGTATAGAGGTATTGAATTGCTGCTTTCATTGAGTACTTCAGTGGGGTGGTTTTTTAATCGTCCCAGTCATGTAGCGTGTCATCAGACCTATGTCAGGTTTAAATGCAACAGTAGGGCTTATCAGGGTTAGTAACGATGTGATGATTAAACGCACCAATGCATTCTGATCGAGGGTCGGAAACGAATGAGCCTTGAATTAACCGTGAGTGCAGAGAAAGTATAGATCTTCCCTGGCGGCTTGTGGATTATTTCAGGATGTCTTGTGGCAATGCATAGCAAATTCTCATCGGGTGATACGATTAGCATAAGTCTATCCTTCGCTGTTTGTAGGGACTGCGCGAGTGAGATGCCTCTTCTCATGGATATTGTAGCTTCAGTGGTAGTTTCCGGGCTAGAGTTCCTCGTCCTCTAGATCGACGCTTATAGTGGTGTTGTCGCGAATAAGCTGAAACCAGGAGACGGTATTGTGTCGTGATTAGGTCCATTTTCCTAAAAGGCTACCTGTGAGACAAAATTGAGAGAAATATATAGCAGGAAAGAAAAAATAAACAAAAGATAAAAAAGAGAATAGAGGGACACAAATGTTTACATTGGAGTGCGAGTTATAGCACTCGCGATAGATTAATAATCTAGAGAATTTGGGTGATACGCATTGAATACACATTTCACATAAAAATAGACTCACACCCGAAGAGAAGGGAAAAGAACAATGGAGTAATGACCTCCTGATAGTTCTGTTGCGATAGCAGAAATCAATTCCAACATAAAACCCAGAGAGATGCTTCAAATCCCAAAATTCCAAAACCAGACCGATCCTTTGTGGATGGAGCTTCTCTGGGAGAGAGATAGGGCAGGGAGAAATGCAAGGAATTGGTGGCACACAACATGGTCACTCCGATAAGATAGATATAATGAGTGATAGGTAGAATTTGAACTAGTACTGGCGAGATGATGAAACATACAATATATTTATAGATATCGACCGTTATACGAATTGTAGTTATCAAGAAGTCTCCTGCAACTAAAAATACTACAGTAGGAGAGAATTAGGTAATTCTCACTCTGTAGGTGCGAGGGATAACGCAGACACTTCGAGGGATGGAAAAGAGTAACAAAAGCAGTAAAGTAAAATTAGAGTATTAGTTTGCACCGGGTTTCCTGTACGCGAGAGAAACCGTAGGTACTCTCAGTAAACAAGATGATGTGTTGATAAGAGTCTAGCGCGGGCTCATTGGGATGGGTTAAGCGAGGTGCAGGACGGAAATCGCTAATCGACGAACGATCGATTTAGAATGTGACTTCCTGGTAATTTTGGTTTAATGGTAGCGGGGAAAGGTAGCACTCGGCATTGAGGATTGAACCCCGTAACGGAATGAGCGCCTGTGTCGTTGCTGGATTGGATTTTCTTGTTGAGTGGCGTGTGCACGATATTAAGTCCTCGCTGCTAAATCCTTAAGCTCGCTCACCATAATATGTGAGGTAGGAAGTATCCACCCTCATCTGGTGTAGGCTTTGTGTATGAGATTAAGTACCAATAAAGATCTAGAAAGATTAAGAGTGTCGTTAGGGAGCTGTCATATAAGAGCTGATGTCAAGGCTAAAGAAAGCCCCCACATTGATTGCATCTGAGTAAGTTTGAAGAGTCTAAAAATACAACTCCTAAGAGTCATTCGTAGGCCATAACGAAAAGGGAGTAATGCATTAGTTAATACATTGTTAGGCATGAATGATCTATTCTCCAGGTATCTTGGGAGGATGCCATACTTTGAATGAGATACCGTGCGATTTCACTTGCGTACGCAACCAATGCCTGGTTTCGAGGCAAATCAAGCAGTTGATTGTTATTTTACAGGGGCTCACTGTACCCCAGATAGATTAGGCACCTCTCTACAAAGCCTATGGTTGAGTTTTTTAAAACAATGGAATCTGCCGAACTTTCTTTTGCATGTTGTCTGATAGTTAAGCGTGCAACTGGCACTCCAACAGATCCAACCTCCGGATTAAATCCATATATGTGTAAGATACAGCATAGGATACCGTTAGTATTACACGCGGTTACTCCGTGGAGTTCCTGCGACTCATCTATAGACGGTTGTAGTCTCATGCCTCTGTGAGGAAAGCGCGTGGTACCTTTCTCGCGCATTTGCTTATCGCATACCCTCATCGGGCTACCAGACACGCTGTTGGGCTCTTTTTGAACTATCAAGAGACTCGGAGATAAGCTCGATCAAAGGTGTAATGTTGAAACTTCGGATTTCGAGTCAGACCTAAAGAATTACTACTGCTCCTTTCAGTCAGCGACAACGAGTAAGGCCTATTTTTCCTATACGCTACTCTTATACGAGGAGGCCTATAGGGATCACTCTGTTTAAGGTTAGTCGCGAGTTGATGGATATTAAGCATAGAATTGGTGAACGTAGGATTATGCTCGTTCTCTCCTATAGTATCGCGCTACAACGGACTTAAGGCGGACTATACTGTATGATCCCTAAGGTAGCCGTTGGAACAGTGTCTCTATGGCTACATGAGACGGTAAGAAAAGAACAGAACAATCAGCGTAACTCAAGCAATGAGGAGACTCATTGCTGGATTGTATAAGGAATCTATCGGCTATTCGCAGCTCAGAGTGAGCATGAACATCTCCAGTAATCAAAACTCTGCCAAAACACTCTTGCCGACTTAATCACGATGTAAAAGACGCCTGACTAATCTCGTTCTTCGCAAGTTAATCGAATTACAAATCTTCACATTCCCGAAAATGGCAGGCATTGCACTTCCTACGACCCTTGTACCCGAAATCTCCCAAATGCAGACGCAATGTATATTTCGTGTGTACGACTGTGTGCGATAGAGGAGCATAAAGCGAATACTTCCCGTCGGCTCACTCCCGCCTGATATGGGAACGCCATGGCCGTATGGATTGATATGAATCTTGGAAGCGTTTCTGCGAAATTTCGATCCATGGGCCCCCAGAAAGTCAGCGGGCACAAACATCTTTACCCCTAATCGTTTCAGACTTGTCGCAATTGTTGACTATGATAAAGTAAGTTAATTTATAAAGTCAAGGGAAATTTCTTGAAACAACTCCATATTTGTAGTGTACAATTAAGAAACCAGTCTAGATCCTAGTGGCACTTATTGCTGAAACAGTGAACATATAAGTATTAAGAAAATTAATAAGAAACAGCAGGAACTTATATGCGGGGGAAGAGGAGCAAGTAGTTTGGAAGAAGTGATCATTGCATACTTACAAGTCAGCATCTGTTGATTTTAGTAATGTGGCGCAGTGGTAGTAATTGAACATAGATGACGCAATGGAATGATAGAAGGAGGTTGTGATGGCAAGCTGCTGAAAGGATATGGGTGCATCACTACTTACAGCCTTGGTTTTGGGAGTTGTGTGAGTAAGCCAAATTCGTCGCAAACAATAGTGTAGACAGGCAACTTGGAGATAATTTTTTTTGGAAGAGTTGTGTTATTAGACTTGGACAGAGGAAGAAATTGACTAGGAAAAAGTGACAGACCTGATTTGTGTTGACTTACTGGTTTGTACAACTCATAACTGGAAAAATTGCATATGACCTTATGAAAAGTCTCGTTTATGCTAAAGATACGTGCTGATATGTAGAAAGTGCCAAATATTATGCAAAACCAAATATCTAAGGTATAGCGTATAACAAGTAATCATGATATAAAGTAAAGCTTAAATCTCGCAACTATGATATCATGCTTGAACAGGCTTCCTATTCTGGAATGTAAGATAATTCACTGGTAGTAACTAAATGAGCTGATAAAGGTACAGATGTTCAGACTTTACCTGATTGGATTGACCTAGACCATGTAGATCGCAGATCACGCACATAAGGGTAAATTGGTCTTCAATACTCACCCATTCGGGAGGCATAGCCAAACTCTCCACCCGAAACAACTGCATCATATTAAGTTCATAATGCACGGAGAGTAGCATATCTTTTAGTTGTATAGTTTGTGGCCATATAGTGAGCGCCCTTAACTTGGAAAGGCGCAATAAACACTATCTGAGCGAAGGATCCTTAATGAGCCGTGTATGAGCGCGGAATGGCTTTAATATCTGTGGTGACGATTGGTTGGACGGATTAAATATAGTAGGGTTCTCGCATTAAGCTGTTTGACCCCTAGCTCATGAGGACTCTGAACATGACAAGTTGTAAGATGGAAATGTTCGTACTGGTTGGGGCTTGTGTTTATGATGCATTGGCTATCTCAATTGGATATTGATCTATATGATGTCGACGTTAGAGAAGACGTATACAGTCCCTCCAGTACGCTACTAGGTATGAGTCAATATAATCTCAATATTCTAGCGATAATCTCAACTCAATATGGCTCCACGTATCAATGTATTTTTAATAATACTACCCTATAATATGAGAAATGCAAATCGTTAAATAGTAACATTATTATAAACAAGGAAAATAATTAAAATAAATAAAAGAAAAATATTTGCTTTGCTCTTATCTCACATTTGGGCCTTTTATTGGTCCTTGAGCTCGCAGCCAAGACAGTTCTGGCGCATGTGTAGTAAATAAAGCTGCGCACATGTTGCACAGTTAAAGAATAAACCCTTATGAATTATCTTAACGCAAAACTCCATTTCTGAATAGTTTTTGCTTGCGATGTTCATAAAGCTCGATATCTTTTCTATATGGATCAAGAACACACCAGAGGGAAACAGGCTAGGACCCCGTTGTTTTCATCACTGTTATCTTTTTGGGGGGACATTTTTAAGGGGTGGTTACCAGAAGGACCATTTTCTATATGTACGATGTTTCGAGAAAAGTCTTTGACCTCCGTACGCCGTTTTTGCTTTAAAGCGGTCACAGGCCACAACAGCGGGCTATGATCATCCGTTACAGTCATAAAAAACATGAGATTATAAATTGAAGTGAACAACAGAACATAATCTATCACTCGTCTCTAGATTCTTTACTATCGTTGCATAATTGTCACAGGAAAGAGGCGTGAGTAAAACGAATCCGAAAACGACGTATATTTGTGGCACACCAAGAGCATAGTGAGGGACGCGTACTAACTAACTTCAAAAATTGTAGTCTATGTTAAAAGTCATTATCACTATATACAAAATTAACAGGGAAACCGATAAAACAGCGTCACACATTGCCGACTCAATCGGTACGCGAGGGTATTAAATATTAAAAGGGAGAGTAGCGCTGATTTATCGCGATAGATGCGTAGATCTTTGCCTACCCTTAAAGAGGACGTGTTAGGAACTCAATATATTTCAACTTACGCAATAAAGCAACCCGTGTAGTCTATCCACAATAACCAACCACAACATGATCTGACAGATTTACAATCAGAAACTGTAAGGTGTTATGTAGCTTAGCCTTAATATTCCATCATAGTGTACTTTCGTGGTCAGCAATTATAGCAGCCGCTCTAATAGGCTTTTAAGAAACCGTGGAACAGATATCCGTGATCGAGCGGACCTTTGGGTGGAATTAGTCACCAATTTTAGTGGGGTTAGGGAAATTTGCGCCACATCTAAAGCTAGTACGCAAACCGGCCATTATTGGATAACAGAAGTCTAACTCGGAAGAGTGTATACTGGAAATTACATTCGCCGTTTATAGTTACAATGTTCTTCGGGAGACTGTAAGGAATACGACAGATTGTGAGTCTGTAGATTGGCACCACGACATGCCGTCATTGTGTCCTCAATTCAATTTGTCACTTGGATGTACTCAAGAGACATCTCTGCAACCCACCACTTTATCTTCTCCAGATCTCTGCTGTTAGTATCTAGTTACCGGCCCTCCTTATAGTCTGAACTCGAGAATGATGACACCAAGTGTGGATTATTATTTCTGGTACTAACAGGCTGAACCATGCAGTCAGACACGTTTAACATTAGACATTGGTTATATAATTTATTGTATCCACGCGGGGAAAAGCAATTTGCAACAGCACTAGGCGGAAAATGAAATCGAAAACATTTTTGTGTTAATTTATATAGACAAATATGTCAACCAGATACTTATCATGTAAAAGAAATAAAAGCAAACCACTTCTTTAAAGTCTATAAACCAACATTTCAATACCCAACCAACCAATAATTAGCCAATATTTTAACATATAAAAAGAACATTTTTTAAATCTTTCCAAACTTTAGTTGTCACTCATTCCAGAAGTGTCCAAAATGCAGCAGCTTCAATAGGAAGTCTGCTGAAATGCAGCTGTACGCTTGAAAACCAGAACATCATGGAAACAAAAGTGTTCTTAGAGGGTATGCAATCAATCATACACGGAATCACCAAGACTTCTTGAACTTGTTAGAAGTCCTGCAGAAAGAAAACTATGAAATTATTGACTCAGTATAATCGAGAGTGGGACAGACCGAGTTATAACATGTATCTACAGTTTTATAGAAAAGTGAAACTGTCATCTCACAAATATGCCTTAGTGTTTCGGTCGCTCTGTGGTAGAATATAAATATACGACCTAGAAAAAATATTCTTGTATGTAAGAACTAGGGCTAAGTGAAAATTCTGGGCCGTATGGGAACGAGTAGAATCATTCATCTAAATAACGAAGATATGCAAGTGAAGCTTTTGTTTCTGACTAATTTAAAATTGTATGATAACCACATCAGGAGCAAGTCGTGATTCCGCATTTTGACAGCTATAAGTTCCCTCCCTGTCTTAATTAGTACAACATTACCAAAAATTGCTGAGAGTTTTTTTGGTCAAAAATGTAGCACGTTAAAAAAGATACGAGGGAGTATAGGTTGTCATATTGAGTATATCATCTCCTTGAAAATGACATACTTATGTCGTTTGAAACAAACAACGCTTCTAAAGTAACATGAATATCTAATAATGAATACCTTGACACTTCAACAACTTCCTTCCTCTTATACACCAACATTACTTATTAAATGGGAAACTATCATCGTACTTACTTTTATTAGATATGTGAAAATGATTGACAGTCTTACTGTGCCTACTAAACCACCTTATTTTTAGCATGTTTATCTTACTCTTTTTTCATTAGTGATTATTAGCATGAAATCTAAACAAGTAATGCATTATTTGTGCAGTTTATTTCACAACTAATAAGAGACAAAACTCATGCTTTTCACTTTTGGTGAGGCTCTAGCCCTCTACCACAAGATCCTTCAACAGTTATATGTGGCGACTCTAAATAAATAACCTGACGAGACCAACAGAA
>SNQN01003867.1:858-19108 GCA_008642245.1 Bassia scoparia | reverse complement strand
TGTGTAATTGTTTATAACATGATTTATACATTTGGATGAACATTAGACTTATCAATAAGAGCATTCATAATATTTAAATAAACATTTGAGTTGAAGTCTCGAAGATGAATCATTTTAATTGAAACTGAACAATTTGATGGTTGAGGATGAACAAATGAAGAAAATCTGGGTACATTTGGCATCCCATATGAGAAGGGGAACCGTAGGATCCAAGGGCGGTTATGGGGCTGTGCGGGGTGATCTGGATATAGGTATATTTGCTTCATATTAAACTCAAAAACAAAGGTTGGAGCGATGGTTTGAGTGTGATATTTTATAGCAATGGACAAAGGTTCAATTCTCTTCACCAACAAATCTTATTTTTTGGGAATAAACAATGTAACATTTAATGTATCCACATTCATTCATTTCAACCAGTCAACCACTTAACTTCACCTCCTCTACTTCTACCCTAAAGCCTCCTTAATATGTCTTGTATTTCTTCTWAAAAAAACTCAATAACAGCTCCTCCTCATCCCATTTTTAGATCAACATTTATATTTTATTCAAAAATTTCCAACACTCAAAATTAATTTAAACTTATTAATTATAAATGGTTATAATTTATGCTTTTGAAATCAAATTGATAACTAAGTGATTTTGCTAGTTTTTTTTTTTTWATCTTATTTTGATGAACATTAATTGGTTAATTAACATATTGAGTTTAAGGTCCATTTTGATAAGTTGAACAGGGCCCCAATTTCATTATGCAGTTATAGGCTTATAGCCCCGGCCCCCTGATAGGATCCATTAGCTAGATTCCAAATTAAACCACCCCTCCTTCAACTCAATGATCATTCAAAATCACAACAAAAAACCTCAACAAACCCACATTATAGTACTTACAGCAACACAAAATCACAGCACATGAACATCAAAATTTCACAAATTCATCCAAATACAAATGCAATTCAGCAATTATATAACAACATCAACATTACTCAAACACAAAATATAAAAACAAGGGACTAAACAAATCGTTACGTTCCGGGGACGACAGCATTCATCCAAGGAGTAGAACCAGCAGAAGGAGGGTGAGTAGTAGTGAGTTGTTCTCCAGTGAGCTTAACTTCAGTTGATCTCGCAGCTACCCATCCAGAATTAAGCAATGTTTTCCCAATTTCCGCCATAGTTGCACCTCAATTTGAATTGGGCGGTTTGTTTTTCAGAATTGGGGTTTCAAATTGGAAACCCTAATTGCGGTTAAAAAGACTAGTATCATCATTTTTACTTGAGAAATTGATCAAAGGTGAAATTGGAGTGGTGGTGTAAAATGGTCCACTATTTTTTAACGTGAAGTGACAAATTGGCGCCACCTTTTCCTTTCTTTCAAGAATAGCATTCTACTAAACATGCTTAAGCCTTACACGTATGCTCCTCCCTACTGTCTCTCTTCTCTCTCTCTCTCCTCTCTTCCCGTCTCCTCTCTCTCCTCTCTCCCTCCTCCTGTTTAGTATTCGTTTACCTTAACCGAAAATATTTCACCATGAGTATTTAAGTGTTGATTAGTGACATCCATTGGATAAGATGTAATATTTTAACTCTTCAATCATAAATACAATAATTCTTTAATCAATCAATCAATAATCAATAACTCATATACTAAAACAAAAAATCAGAAGTGCCACATGGCGCATCCTGGTTAAAAATTTTCCCTCCAAAATTTATTTTCCTTATTTATTTATTTTTTTGCTAAAATATTTATATAATATTAATTTAAAATTCTATTAGCTAATGAATAAATAAAAATATCTGAATTATTTATTATTCCATTAGCTAATAGATTTAATTAATATTATATAAATAATTTTACAAAAAAATAAATAAATAGGAAATAAATTTTGGAGGGAAAATTTTTAACCAGGATTGGCCATGTGGCACTTCGGATTTTGTTTTAGTATTATAGTTATTGAGTAATGATGATTGATTAAAGAATTATTGTATTATGATTGAAAGAGTAAAAATTATTAATCTTATTCAATGGATTGTCACTAATCAACACTTAAAAAATACTCATGGTGAAATATTTTCGGTTAAGGTAAACAATTACCTAAAACAGGAGGAGGAGAGAGGAGAGAGGAGAGAGGAACGAGAAGAGAAGAGAAGAGAGACAGTAGGAGGAGCATACGTGTAGGCTTAAGCCATGTTATAGGAATGCTATTCTTGAAAGAAAAGGAAAAGTGGCGCCAATTCACTTCACGTTTAAAAATAGTGGACCATTTACACCACCACTCCATTTCACCTTTGATTCAATTTCCAAGTAAAAAATGATGATACTTCTTTTAACAGCATTAGGGTTTCCAATTTTTGAAACCCCAATTCTGAAAAAACCAAACCGGCCCAATCAAATTGAGTGCAAACTATGGCGAAATGGGAAAACATTGCTAATTCTGGATGGTAGCTGCAGATCAAACTGAGTTAAAGCTCCATGGAGAACAACTCAACTACTACTCACCCTCCTTCTGCTGGTCTACTCCTTGGATGAATGCTGTCGTCCGCCGGACGTAACGATTCGTTTAATCCCTTGTTTTATATTTTGGGCTTGATAATTGTATTGTTGTTATATAATTGCTGAATTGCATTGATTTGGATGAATTTGGAATTTGATGTTCATGTGCTGTGATTTTGTGTTTTTAAGTATATAATGTGGGTTTGTTGAGTTTTTGTTTTGATTTTGAATGATCATTGAGTTGGAAGGAGGGGTGTTTAATTTGGAATCTAGCTAATGGATCCTATCAGGGGCCGGGCTATTAATTGCATAATGAAATGGGGCCCTGTTCAACTTATCAAAATGAACTTAAACTCCATATGTTAAATAACAATTAATGTTCAATCAAAATAAGATTAAAAAAAACTAGCCAAATCACTTATTATCAATTTTGATTTCAAAACATAAATTATAACCATTTATAATTAAATAAGTGAAATTAATTTTGAGTGTTGGAAATTTTTTGAATAAAAATTTATAAATGTTGATCTAAAATGGATGAGGAGGAGCTGTTATTGAGTTTTTTTTAGAAGAAATACAAAAACATATTAAGGAGGCTTAGGGTTAGATAGAGTAGAGAGTGAAGTTAAGTGTTTGACTTGGTTGAATGAATGAATGTGGATACATTAAAATGTTTACATTGCTTTATTCCCAAAAAATAAGGATTTGTTGGTGAAGAGAATTGAACCTTTGTCCATGCTATAAATTATCACACTCAACCCAGTCGCTCCAAACCTTTGTTTTTGAGGTTTAATATGAAGCAAATATAACCTAATCCAGATCACCCCGCACAGGCCCCATAACCGCCCTTGGATCCTACGGTTCCCCTTCTCATATGGATGCCAATGTACCCAGATTCTTCATTGTTCTCCTCAACCATCAAGATTGTTCAGTTTCAATTAAAAGATTCATCTTCGAGACCTCAACTCAAAATGTATTAAATATTATGAATGCTCTTATTGATAAGTCTAATGTTCATCCAAATGTATAACATCATGGTATAAAACAATTACACACGATCGAAGATCTATTGCATATGAGGGGGTGATAAAATTAATTCAAATGATTTAGAATGCCAAGCTTAGATACAACCCCCCCCCCCCAGCCCCACGCCCCCCCCCCCACCCCCCCCCCGCCCCCCCCCCCCCCCCCCCCCCCCGCCCCCCCCCCCCCCCCCCCCCCCCCCCCCAAGCTTTGCCACATATAGTCGCGTCACATAAAACTAACAAACTTGATGCAGCCAATTTTAATGTTGTATGTAGCGGAGTCAGAGGACATGTTTAGTAGGTATTGACTATACTGGTTTAAAACAATGCTTTCCGATTTGCTGGTATTACAATATGCTTTCTCCTTTCATAATGTCTGAGAAGTCAAAAGAAATATTATTTAACCTGAGCCTAACTCCTTAAAATCCATCCAAAATTCCAAATTTATAGAAACTTAAGAAGGGATGGAGTACATTATTTCAAAAATCCCCATGTGCATTGAAATTAACTAGATATGTTGATTGCCAATGTTATATATAGTTGCTGGAATGAAGTTTTATTTTAGGCATTAGCAGCCACAAAGGGACAGTTCTGAGGAAATTGATGCATATGACTTTGTGTACCATGGATTTTTGATGACGGCTCAATAGTTTTCAACTTTTTAATGGTGGGAGTTTGTAGGAATAATGGATTATAGAATTTGATCTATTAGTGTTGTATTATAAAATTTAAAAATGGCAGGACTTTTCATGCTACTGGGAGTCTTTGATGTTGATTAATAAGTTAAAATTTTTTGGTTAAATTTGCTTCCTTTAAGACCTTTTGGTTATGAATTATTTTACTGAAAGAACAATGTTTTATTCTTGTGTTATGAGTAGTTGCCGTTGCAAACCTTAGATTCTCAGAACCATTTCATTTCTGCTGTTCTAATATCATGCCAAAATGGGTTGAAGGTTTTCACTTTTCAGGTTGTGGCTACAATGCTAAATGTAGTTGCTTTTAGCTTGATTGGTGATTTTTTCTCCTGTTTGCAGGGTATTGACGAACCTTGTTGAGAATAAGAGTTGCCGGATCTCATTTTATGTTTGGAAAAACGAATCAATTCATTGACATTGCTGATTCTGTGAGGAACATTATACCTCTGGTTTTATTACGAAGTTCAGTGTAAGCTTGTATGTAACTTGCTGCACGACTTATATTTGTTTATTGTTGAGACCAAATTACTACCTCTATCTCATTTAAGCATGACACTTTATTTTTCTTTTTTTCCCTGACTCCTAGGGCATTATTTTTGGAGAGGGAAGGAGACCAGAGAGCAAAAATAAAGGAGAGCAGGACACCCATTTGATAAGAGAAGAGATGGAAATGAAAAAAAAAAAGGTCCAAAAAAGGAACTGATCAAATTTATTTTGATATATTCCTAGTAGGAAAGTGTCACACTTAGAAATGCGGAATAAAATTTTTTATGTAATTTTTTTTTCCAAAATTAAAAAGCTAACCCATTTGGCAGCAACTACGTAGTGGAAGTGATTCTTCACATGATTATCAATAGATGAGTAAGCATAATGAGCGTTATTTACCTAAATTTTGCAGGCTGGACCAGCATGTGGATCTAAACTTTCGTGCCCATAAATACGGTCAGCTCGAAGGTAACTTGAAATGGTCACAAAAAGAGAACTTGGATAAGGGGATGTTCCGTCGACATTCCTGTGATGTAACAAAGATGTATATTATCTTCCTGATAATCAAAACCTTTTAGCTGTAGTAGTTCTCCTCAGATCACCTGGAGATTCCACCTACAGGTGGCCAAGGGTGGCGATCACGGAGTATGCCATTGTTTTTCGGGTTGCGCAATTGTTTTTTATATTCTCCATCAATCCAAAGGAACCCTTTAATGCAATGGCACTTATTGAAGGTGCTTGTAAAAACTTGAACTAAGATGGTACCATAGAATCCGTGACACCTACTCTGCTCTACTGTGTTATAAATATAGATACTCTTCATTGATGCATATGTATGATAGACTCTTTGTAAACGACACAACCCCTGCAAAAATACATATAGGAAAATTTGCTTAACAGCACAAACTATGTGGGGCGCACTTCCACAACCGAACTCTATTATGTTTGGTGCACGAAATATCATAAAGAGTTTTCTCGCATGAGATTCCCCCTGAGATTTCTCCGGACTGGGGAATCTTCATTTAAAAAAAATAAAAATTTAGAAGATTTTTTAATTTCCTTGATTTTCATCCATTTTTGATAAAACATATGCAATTTCATCTTCACTCGTTCACTCTCTCACTCTCACTTTAATTACAAGTTCCATTTTTATCGTATCACTTTTTTTCCCCCTTAATTCCCAAAGCTCCACTAAATTTCTTGGGGGGGGCCATTACTTAAAGATTCTTGACAAGCTCTAGTACGAGTTATGAAGAGTAAAAGGGGGGAAAGGGGGGGAAGAATAGATCATCACGCTGATGTTTATCAAAAGGAAGGGAAAAAAAATAAAAAAAGAAAATAATTAAAAATAAAATATAATAAAAAGAAAAATGAAGATCCTCGATCCGATTGGGAATCTTAGCCAAGTTTTGTGCTGTTTTGTGCAACAAACTTATAGTTTTGTGCTGATATTGCAATTTTTCCCAAAATATATAAGATTCATCATTAGTAAAAAATCCCCCCAAACAAAATTACCTAAAAAAGTTCCTATTGACCAACAAGGTTTTTTTTTCTCCACTCTCATGTTCCTATATGCCATGTATCATACACATGACATGGAGTTATAAAGCATGGATTGAGGGACAAACATGGGTGAAGACCTTCTATTCCTTACCCTTCTCGATAATGCTGAATAAGGATTTTGAATGACTTCAGATCACCGTGCGGAATAAAGTTATACCAAAAAAATAGCTTCAAATGAGAGTTGCAAGAGCAAAACCAAATTCCTCTTTCTTCCAATTCTCACCTCATGATTGCTTGTCATGCAAATTTTCATTTTCTAACTTTATACACCTTGAGTTTTGTAAGTTCGAGACGAAGTTTTCTAACTCATTGGTCTGCTAAAACCCCAAAAATTTTTCTCTTTTCGCCCGCCGACTTACAAATATAAATGGGCGCATTTTAATGAATATGTTTGTTCAACGAATATATGATGAAGGTTTGGCTAAATGGTCTTAAGACGTTTGGTTGTTTTGGACATTGCTACTGTGAATAGTAGAGTTGACAAACTTTAGTCTTATAAGGAGTTTATCATGTTGAAAAAAAAACCCCCTACTAGATAGTTTTTCAGAGGAAGTGAAATTTAATAGGTTGTGCTTGATAAATTTGCTTAAAAAATAATTGCAGTTAAAAAGCAATAAAATATCACCAATAATTTTAAGCAAAAATAGAAGGTTAAATTTAACTTTATTCAGTAACATCCGTAACTTCACTTAACAAAAAGAATGGTGTGACATAAAAGTTAAGTTATCATCAATTTATATGCTAGAACGATAGGCTTCATTATACGTTGTCGTGTTATTGTCGTCTCTTCTCTGTTCTGAGTTTGGTTCATTTTGTATTATTGCTATCTGCAAAATTCTAAGCAGCTGTCCAATACCTTTTCTTTTTGTCTTTCTTTCAAAGTAGATTGGAAAAATGTTGCAGCTCAATATGTTGAAGGTTTGGGACTGGATGACTCCTATCAGGTGACACCATATGAGACTATGAGAAGTAATAGTCTGGCTTTCATTTGCTCCGCCAAATTGTTCCATTACATTTTCACGTGTTTTATTTTTGGCTCTAGGGTTAAAGCAGGTGCTGCTAAGTGTTCCTATCTTTGGTCCGTCAGTTATTTATTTAGATTGTCCCAAACTACTGTGAAGGTCTTGTTGTAGAGGACTAGAGCTCACCAAAGTTGAAAAGCATGAGTTGTTTGTTGTTCTCTGTATTATTGTGAAATAAACTGCACAAATAATTGCATATTACTGTTAGAGTTTCATGCTTAATATCCCATTAATGAAAAAAAGAGGGGTAAGATTTACATGCTAAAAAATAAGGTGGGTTTAGGTGTAGGCACAGTAGACTTTCAATCATTTTCAACATATCTAAAAATAGAATGTACGATTGATAGTTTCCCATTTAATAAGTAATGTGGTGTATAAGAGGAAGGGAAGTTTGTGTTGAAGTTCAAGGTATCATATTAGATATTTCATTTAGCTTTGAAGCTGTTTTTGTGGTCAAACGACATAAGTATGTCATTTTCAAGAGAATGACTATACTCATTTAATGACAACTATACTCCCTCTATCTTTATTAAGTGCTACATTTTCGACCAAAACTCTCAGAATTTTTTGGTTAAGTGTGTAGTACTTAAATAAAGACAGAGGAGTTATAGCAGAATGCCGGAATCAACTTGCCTGTGGGATTATCATACAATTAAATTAGCAAAAAAGCTTCTTTGAAATTCGATTTAGATGAAGACTTACTCTTATATTCAGATTCATACCTATTCTTACATACAGATATTTTTCTATCTAAATAATCAACAGGGACCGAACACTGCATTTGGGATGAACAGTTTCCACTTGTCAGTCAACTGGGGTCAGTATTCGGTCTGACTTTCCATTAACTTATTATTTATATTTTCTTTCTGACAGGACTTCTAACAAGTTCTAAGAATCTGTGATTGGTTCGTTTTGTCATGATTGATTGCATAACTCTAAAAAGAACACTTTTGTTTTCCATGGGTCTGGGTTTTTCAGCGTACAGCTTGCATTTCAGCAGACTTCCATGAAAGCTGCTGCATTTGACACTTGTGGAATGAGTGACAACTAAAGTTTTGGAAAAAATATAAAAATTGTCTTTTTATATGTGTAAAATATTGGCTAATTATTTGGTTGGTTGGGTATTTTATAATGTGGTTTATTAGACTTTAAAGAAGTGGTTTGTTGTTTTATTTCTTTTACCATTCGATAAGTAGTCTGGTTGACAATATTTTGTCTATATAATTAAACACAACAAAATCAAGTGTTTGCATTGGCCCACTCAGCTTCATTTTATTTCCAATGTCTATATTGTAATGTCTGACTGCATGGTTCACAGCCTGTTAAAACATAATAGATCCACACTTAGGTGTCATCATTCTTCGATGACTATAAGAGGGCGTACTTGCATACTACAGCAGAACTGGGAAAATAGAAGTGGTGGGTATGCAGAATGATTCTTTTGAACATCAAGTGACAAGTTGTGAAGTTGAGGACAATACCTGCTTGGTGGAGCATCTACAGACTCAGAATCTGTCTATCCCTCCAGAGCGCATTTTCAGTATACATTTCCGAAGGTTAGACTCTTATCATAATGCCTTCTCTAGCTTTGATTTGCGAACTCCATAAACAACAATTTGGGGTGATGATGTGTGCACGTGTAGTTTCTTAAAGCCTTTTAGGGCTATAATGCTAGACAATACCACATGATGTGAATTAAGGCTAAGCTACATTACACCTTACAGTTTCTGGATGTAAATCTGTCAGATCATTGTTGGTTGTATTGTGTAGACCGGTTGCTTTTCTAATTGAAATAATTGTTTACATGTCTCTTAAGTCAACACAAGATCATCATAAACAGCCGCTAATATAATACCTCGAGTGATTGATGGTGGGTTAGGCTGTACGGGCTGTGTATGAGTGTATGACTATGACTGTACTTCATTTTGAGTTTGTGACTCCTCATATGCTCTTGGGGCAATGGGTACCATTGTCTTACATGTGCCACGATAGAAGATCTAGAAGTATGATGGATTATGCTTTTCACTTCAATTAAATCTCATGTTTTGGACTTGTAAATGATCTAGCCTTTTGCCTTACCTAACAGCCAGTACTAGCTTTCTCTGTGTGCTGGTCAATGAATATCAGTTAGGATTGCAGAAACTCTTCAGAAATGGATTTTCTTGGGCTTGAAATTCATAATTTTTCTTTAACTTCAATGTGCAGCTTTTTCTTCTACCAAAGCCAAATCTTTGGTGCCAAATGGTTGGGCAGCTAATCCTGTGTTATAATGTTTACTATTACAGTTATGTCAAAAGGTTATGGAGAGTCTGATACGTGGATAGCCATTATGTGTTGGATTTCCAAACATTGAGATTTATATTGACAGTTAGCTACTGGAGGGAGGTATGTTCTTCAGTGATCATATATAATTACCATTTTAGAAAATGCATGGTAACAGAACATCATTTCCTTTTCAGGCTGTTCAAGGTTAATGGAGAACCTATTTTATCCGTCCGGTGGTAATTGGATCTTGTCAAGATGGTTTATGCGCCTTTCCAAGAAAGCGATACCAAACAGACATAAAGTTTGATGCTGATATGAACTTAATCATGCATGCGTTATTGGTGGGAGATTGGCTGAGAGACCCGAATTTTCACCATTATTGTGAGTGTGTTATGGTCTGTTGGTAAGGTCTTGTAACTCTGACTTTAGCTTTTGTACTAATGTGATCTACATTCAGAAATAGGAAGCCTTGTGAACTTGTAAGGGAGTTAATATTCTTTCATGTATGTTTTCCTTCCTATATTTGGTTTTCTTAATTGGTTTCTAATCAGTCTTTAATTGATTTTTCCTAGCATGGTATTCAGTAAGGTCACAAGGGCTTCTCTTTTCCATATTTCTCTGTCCAAGTCTTACCATTTTTCCAAAAAATAGTTCACATTTGTTGAGGTTGATTGACAATCCATTTGATATAATGCAACTACTAACAACTTTTACTACCATTGCCTCATCTTTTCAATTACTAACGAATTTAAAATCCATACAGGTGTGCTGAAAAATGTTTCTTTTTAGCTGTCCTTCCTTCCTTTCCTGCTGTTTTCTTATTAATTTTCTTAATACTTATATGTCACTGTTTCAGCAAGTAGTCCACTAGGAGTCTAGGACTTTGTTTCTAATTGTACACTAAAAATATGGATTGTTCAAGAAATTTTCCTTGCTTTTATAAATTAAACTTACTATCAGTATCCACAATCACAAGTATGAATTGGTAAGGTGGTGCCCGCACTTCTGGGCCCATTGGGTCATCAGTGCAGCAGGAAGGTTCCTATCCTTTTTGCCAGTGTGAGTAACAGATTTATTTGTTGCATTTGGAGATTTCAGGTTGTGTAGGAAGTCTATGGCATTTTTCGTGTGAATGTAATTAATGCATTATCTAGCTCTGTAAATTATTATCTGCAGGTTTGGCAGGAGTTTTGGATTACTGAGATGTTGATGGGCGAGGAGATCCTATTATTCAAATCAAATGTCCCTTGGATCATGATCTTTTTTTGCTCTGTGCTAGAGACACTGTTCAAGCTCCTTAGGAATTCATGTTAGTCTTGCTTCTTTGGTTGGTTGGAAATGAGCAAATTCCACCAGAAGACATCAATGCTGCTCTTAAACATGACCTGTAGGCTCTCTGATAAAGCTATGGAAATGTGTCTTGATGGAAAACAGTAATCTTGATGTCTGATAGCTGATTCCTAGGTCAATATCTTGATTGCACCTCGAGTTTATGGCAAGGATCACTGTTGGGATGGTTTTGCTGATGGGAAAGAAAAAACTTCACAGATGGTCCTTATGAGATTCAGAATCCAGAGGACTTCTTTTAAGGATAGCTACTACAAATATGATTTAATCCGGAGGTTGGATTTCTGTTGCGAGATGCCATTTGCAGGGCTACTAATCCAGAGCAACTATGCCAAAAGAGGTTGCAGATTTCATTGTTTAAAAAAAACTCAACAGTGGCGTTTGAGGAAGAGTGCCTAATTCTATCTGGGAATACCATAAATACATCCCTTATTCGGAAACCAGGCTTGCGTTATTGATCAGATCCTTCAATTATGGTACTCCAAAATGATCTGGATTATTTCTGCCTTAAGGTGAACTAACATTCTCTTTCTATGGTTACTTTGAGGAGTTTAGAGTTACTTATAGGTCATGGCTTGACATTCACTTATTTGTTCAGGCTCCAACTTGTTAACGATTACAATATAAAGCTCTACTAACCTGAGGGTGACTTCCCATATGTGGGAGTAAATTACAGGAGTCTTGATATGGAAACTCAAAATCCATGGCAGGTCTGAGGGGTCAATTCTACGATCACCTTCTCTAAACCAAACAGAGGATTCTTATGATGTCGCTCTGCTACTGAACCCATCCACTGTCCAGCTAAATCTTTCAACCTATTTGTTAATTAGAGGTATATATAATTCTATTTAATCTTTTTTTACTTTCCTTTCCTCGAGTCTGTTGTATATTGCAGCAAAGTGATATAATTTCTTTCCTACTGTAGTATTGTTAGTTCAGAGCTTTTGTTATTTCCAAAGTTTCAAATAATATGTATTGATACACTGGAAGTTGGTTAAACTAATTTCTCTTTTTATTACATGGTTCCTCTTCTGCATTACTCTCTATCTCTCTCCCAAGTGCCCATCACAAAGGATCGTTGTTATTGGGAATTTGGATTTGATATTTTGATGTATGCAAAAAATAAGCAATACTATTTTTTCCTTTTTACTTATTGCATGATGCGATAATTGGATATCACCAAATTTAATTTTACACATTGCATTTGTACTCCGCTAATTAGATTTGCCTTTTTTTTTTTTTTTTTTTTTTTTTTTTTTTTTTTTTTCTCACAGGTAGTTAAACTAATCAGACATCTGTCTGGCTTTAGCTATGGAGACCTCAGTATGCGGAATCTATGAAGGAAACATGCCCATACAGTACAATATCCGATGAGAAGCTCCTTGCCTTCCTTAAAGAACAGTAATCAATCACAGAGATGAGTTATCCAAAATCTGAAATAATCCAAGCCAGTATACTTCTCCTCCTTAAGTTATATCGCATGTCAGATCATGGTGTTTTATCACGAACTTCTTACTTGGTTGCATTTACCTGTGGTGGGACTACAGGCTGCCGTTCAACCATATAGAATGAAGAAAATACCTCTTAAAATAACCTCAAAAGTTCTCACTCAAGATTACTCGTAAGTTGAAGTTACTGGTGAAGTTTGTGAATAAAAATACCTCCAAAGCCAATTCTCGAAGATAAGCTGCACACAAATACATTTCTGCCTTGGGAGGTTTCATAGTGATAATGATAGGTGCTTGGCAGGAAATGTTTCAGATGGTAATGACTGATAAATAAACTGCAAAGCTGGGATTCTACAGAGGATTAAACCAAACTTTTCTCACGGGGAAAGTAACAGTGGTTAAGGGGTTGAAGTCAATGGCGGATTGATATTGGGGTTGCGTTTCTTCTTGCATTTCCAGTACATGTAATTCGAACGCCAGAGAATAAGGAAGGGCGAAGACACAAGAAATTTCTTCTGGCATTATTCTGACACTATTTTCCTCTAGTACCAGGGACGATGATGTCCATTAAGATTAAACATTTGAGGTTCCTCCCGGATTTACTCCTCAGATAACACTTGGATGGTTGGAATTACAGTGACAGCCTACTGTTCTGTAATTGTCCACGCAAGCTAACCAGCTCCTATGAATGACCAGCTAATCACTACTCGGTGTTAGAAAAATCATGCCCTCTTGTGGATTGTGTAGGAATTCTGTAATTAAGACAAGTGAGGATGTGAGATTGAGAAATGTATGGTGTATTACTTGTATGAGAAATAATGATTGTTGCGTATTTAAATTGTTAATTCAGAGCTTGTGAATTAATTCACAGTACTTCTAAAGGATTTTTACTTTACAAAACAAAGAGTTATTCTAATCTTACTAAACGTAGTAAAGTTTACTTGAGGCCATTTGAGGAGCGGACTGACAAGTTAGGGTCCATATAGATTCGTTCTAGGCTTTTAGAACCGATTAATTGTTTTTGTTTTTTCATTACTGGTTATTAAAAAAAAATAAATAAAAATTTAAAAAAAATAAGGCACCTAATATTTTAGACTTAACATGAGAATTCTTCCTGTGAAAAATCAACCAAATTATTGTTGTAAACTATTTATGTCTTTTTACTAAGGTGAATAATTTATTATTTTAGGTATTAAATCAATTAGGTAAAGCATTCTGTGATCATACATCATCATATTTTGCCTATAAAATATGGGTGTATGAAGGGCCTTTTGTATGTACAATAATACAAGTAACAAAAATCCTCATTACTTCAATTCTACTACCTTCTCTTTTACACTTCGCTTTATAATCTAGTAATACTTGTTCTAGTTGCTACTAATCAGTACAAATTAAATTCTCCCATACTTAACACTTATCAGCACGAATTCGATCTCTAAGAGGTAAATAATCTAAAACTTACTTATTAGTTCTCTAACCTTGCATACTTATTACTCATTACTGCATTTAAGAAGAAAATCATTTGAGAAGTATGCTCGTATAGTGCCGATTCATTCGAATCTCTATATCAGAAACTCCAATATATACAATTCTACTATGAACTTAATGCCTAAATATATTTCCACCTTATATGGAAATATTTACTCACGTAATTGTTAAAACAAAATGGGTACGTGTGTATATAAGTTCCTCATGGATAATTTGGTATTACAATTCTATGACTCGACTTATAAACTAACTACTAACCTTTCTAAGTTTAAAATTGACACCATATTATGACTTACTTTGGACAAATTTCTTGACCATTCCATATAGACATGATTTTGGACAAACTATGGAACAAAACGTTAGCTTCTTTGCTATACAAAGTACATATGCATGGTACCAATAAAAGGGTAGTAAACTCTTGTCTCTTATTAGATTACTCATGTCTTATTATGTTGCATTATTGATCCATAATTTACTATTAATTTTTTTATCTTATGCTATTATTGTCTATATGGTAAACATTTGAATGATGGCAGCGCCACATTTATAACAATTTGTGTGGCCTTCTTCGAATTTCAGCCCAACGGAGTCCATTCATTTTAATAACGGAGCCCGTACAAAAAGTACTACTTTATACTTCTAACAAACTTGAGTCTTGATTTCATTTAAGGAATTTAACAGAACAAAAAAAAAACAAAAACAAAACAGCTTTCCTTCCTTCCTCTTTGTTTGTTTTGCCGACACTCCTCCTCCCGTTTCTCTCTCCTTCGGCCACGCACCCGGCGGCGCCCACCACCACCCACGAGCAGTGCTGCGTTTGTGCTCCCGGCCACCCACGAGCAGATCCCGACACCCATCCCTCCTTCTCCTTTCCCTCTCCTCGCCACCACGAGCAGTTGCACCACCACGCTTCGAGCTGGTTGCCGCACTGTACAGTCGTTACATGTTGTTGTCTTGCGATGCTGCTTATGTTGTTTGACTTGTGTTGTTGCGCCGACCGCCCACTCCTCCTCCTCTTTTTCTTTCCTCGGCCATGTTTCTTGCCAGTGCCGCCACCGCAGCCAGGCACCGCCATATCAGCAGCAGCAGCAGCACGTGTCCTGCTACTGTTGTTGCGTTTTGGTTTGGTGCTTTGTGTTGTTGCGTGTGTGTTGCAGTGATGCTGTTGGTTTGCTGTCGCAAACACTTTGTGTTGTTGTGTATGTTGTTGCATTTTGATTATGATTAGATATAATTTTTGGATTCTCCGTTTTTTTTTTTCTTTCATTTTCAATAATTTTGGATTTCTCCTTTTTTTTTCTTTTCATTTTCAATAGTTTTGGATTTCATCCTTTTTTTTGCTTTCATTCTTCAATAAGTTTTGGAAATTTCTCCTTTTTTTCATATTCAATAAGTTTTGGATTTCTCCTTTTTTTTCTTTCATTTTCAATAAGTTTTGAATTTTTAGTTTCAATTCACTTTTATTAATATAAAAAGTAGTTCATATAATTCAGAACACGTAGTTCATATTATTCATAAAAGTAGTTTGTATAAATTCGTAAAAGGTAAGTTCCTTATATTCAGAAATAATTTCATTAAGTAGTTCATTATATTACATAAAGTAGTTCATATTAATTCAGAACAGTAGTTTGTATGATCATAAAAGTAGTTCTTATAATTCGTAAAAGTAGTTCTTATAATTTGTTAAAAGTAGAGTTTTATAATTTGTAAAAGTAGTTCTTATAATTCAGAAAAGTAATTCTAATTATTTCATAAAAGTATTTTATATATTCCATAAAAAGTAGTTTTCATATTATTTCATTTAAAAGTAGTTCATATAAAATTCGATAAAAGTAATTGTGATATATCATTTAAAAGTAGCATATATTTAAATAAAGTTTAGTTCATCAATTCGTAAAAGTACTTCTATATATTAGAAAAGTAATGGTGATATTTATAAAAATAGTTCATATAATTCGCTAAAAAAATCATTATAATTCGTAAAAGTACTTTCTTATAATTCAAAAATAATTTGATATTTCATAAAAGTTGTTCATATATTTTTTTCGGTTACAAAGTATTACATATATTCCATAAAAGTAGTTCATATAATTCGTAAAAGTACTTCTTATAATTTCAGAAAATAGATGGTGAATATTTCAAAAAAGTAGTTTATATATTTCATAAAAGTAGTTATATTAATTCTAAAAATAATTCTTATAATTCAGAAAAAAGTAATTATGAACTATTTCATTAAAATTAGTTTCATATATGTTTTTCGTTACAAAGTAGTTCATATATCCATAAATAGTCATTATAATTCGTAAAAGTACTTCTTATAATTCAGAAAAGTAATGTGATATTGATGAAAGCTAGTTCTATAGTAGAAAAGTAGTTTATGTATTTCATAAAAGTAGTCATTTAATTCAGGAAAGTCAGTTTATGTATTTCAAATAAAAGTAGGTTTATTAATTCAGAAAAGTAGTTCATTTGGTTTGCAGGCATGATGTTTTTTTAACTCGTCGTGTTGTCCATATTGAGGTACTTTTGTAAATTTACTATTTATATGTCATTTAACATCTCATTATCATTTGTCAATTTTTTCTACAATTGTTTCACTTTCTCTCTCTAAAATTTCTCTCTGCTTCTCTCTTTAAAATTTCTCTTTGCTTCTCTCTCTTCTTCTCTCTGCTTTCTTCTTATGCTTCTCTCTGTTTCTCTTTTCCTTTTCTACTTCTCTCTTGTTTTTCTTTCTTGTTTTAGTTTTTCCACATGTTTTTTTCTCGTTTCTCGTTTTCTTTTTACTCTCTCTTGTTTTCTTTTGTTTAGTTTTCACATGTATATTTTTTCTCGTTTTCCTTTCTACTTCTCTCTGTTTTTCTTCTTGTTTTTAGTTTTCACTTGTTTTTTCTATGTGATTGTAGTTAGATCTGAAGTTCAATAGTTCAATTTTCTTCTTTCGTTTTTTTGTCAAGATGAAGACTATTCTGAAATTTGTAATTTTGAATTTCGTTTTGTTTTGAAATTTGAAACTAAAGATCTGAATAAAGATATCAGAATGTTTATACATGTAAAAAAAATCTGACTGGAATCAGTTATTCGTGCAAGGAGATTCAGTTGGAAATTGCTTTGTTGTGAAGATTTAAGTATGTCATAAAAGTAGTTCGTAAATTCAAAATAGTAATCGTATGATTCATAAAAGTATCGTAATTCGCTAAAAGTAGTTCTTATAATTCGTAAAAGTAGTTCATAATTCAGAAAAAAGTATAATTATTCATTAAAAACAGTTCATATATTTCATAAAGTTATTCATATATTTCATAAAAGTAGTTCATATAATTCGTAAAAGTAGTTCTTTATATTTCAGAAAAAGTAAGTTAATATTTTCATAAAAGAGTTATATATTTTATAAAAAGTAGTCAATCTTAATTCGTTTTAAAAGTACTTTCTATAATTCAGAAAAGTAATTGTGATATTTCATAAAAAATATTTCATATATTTCTGGGAAAGATAGTTCAGATATTTTTGAAAAGTCAAGTTCAATATTTCTGAAAAGTATTCATTATGTTTCTGAAAAGTAGTTTCATATATTTCTGAGAAAAGTAGTTCATATATTTCTGAAAGTAGTTCATATATTCCTGCAAAAGTACTCGTACATTTTAAGAATAATTGTTTGAAATTTTTAAAGTATTTCCATATGATTCAAGAAAATAGTTCATTTTAATGATAAGGAACAAAAGTTCATATGATTGTTTAAAAAGTAGTTCATATTATCTAAGAAAAGTAATATGATTGTGTTACATAACAGTGTTTAATATATTTCATAAAAGTAGTTCATATATTTCTGAAAAGTTAGTTCATATATTTTTAAAAAAGTAGTGCATATGTTTCTTGAAAAGTAGTTCTAATTTCTTGAAAAAGTAAGTTCATATATTTCTGAAAAAGTATTCATATAATTCATATGATTCAGAAAAATTAGTTCATGTTATTTAGGGCCTGTTACTTAAACTTTAAATTTCAGTTTTGTTCCAGTTCAAGTTTCATTCAGTTTCAAAAAATTCAGTTCAGTTCAGTTCAGTTCAGGTTCAGTTAGTTCAGTTCATTCAGGTTCAGTTTCAGTTCAGTTCAGTTCTTTTGGAATTTAAATCCAACCACTTAAATCTATCCATTTATTCATAGTTCAGTTCAGTCAGTCAGTTCAGTTCAGTTCAGTTCAGGTTCCAGTTCAGTCAGGTTTAAAAAATTCAAAGTTCAGTTCAGTTCATTCAAGTTCATTCAGTTCATTTGTTCAGTTTAATAAAACAGCCCCTTAGTAAAGTAGACCTTTAGTAATTCATATAAGTCATAAGAACTAAGTTTTCAAAACAGTAGAGAGTTTATATAAGAACCAATAATTTCATTAGATTTTAAAAGTAGTTCATATTATCTAGAAAAAGTAATATTA
>SNQN01003866.1:13659-56851 GCA_008642245.1 Bassia scoparia | reverse complement strand
AGAGTTCATACTTTAGAGGATTCCAAACCGTAGATAACGTGTGCCAAGAGATTGCTAGAATTACTGCATAGTGAATTGCTGAACTAGTGGCATCAACCTCAAGGTGCCTCAAGCCAACCCTCATCAGTCAAGCATAACCCCATGTATAGAGATTGGTTGGACCATATCACGCGCAAAGATTTCCTGGTCAGATAGCCCTTCTTCTTCCAGCCTTTAAACCCCACAATAGTGAGTGATTGGAATGACTCAAATCAAGCACACACTGATACTTGAGTCACATCGTTCAACATGGCTGCTTCTATCACTTACTGCGTTCATCCCTTCACACAACCACTAATGTTGCATTACCCACCTCTGCTAGAATTGCGACCAAAGTATTGCGAACTTTACCAAAATGCAAGGATAATATCATCACCTCTTCACTGTTCTTGAAGTAAAACTTAAACTGTCAACATGACCCTTCCAACAAACGCTCATGAACACGAAAAAACGCATCAATTCTTGCAATGCTCTTCTTATCACCTGCACCTCCTGCAGGCCTCTCCTCTTGACTCGCTCGCATGGTCGCTGCTGTGCATCTGATACTCGAAAGAGAATGGTCATGGTTCTCTGTTCAGAATGACACTTTATCGAGTATGCCAATCAAATTTCTTTCCACACAAGCGCTACTCTTTTTTCCTCTTTTTTTTGTTTTTTTTAATTGTATTGATTTACACTTTACCATGTGCTATTGACTCCATTCAATTATCTCAACCCGCTGCTGAAGAGCTTTTTGTGCACTGGGTTTTCTTGTCTTGCCAAGAATGCCCCCAAGTGCAATGCATATGAATTTGTTTCTACACTACCTCTGTTTGTTCGATTCCAACTCTTGAATTACTTTCTATGCGCGAGAACTCGCTCGTTCTTCTCGATTTATTAAGTGTGTTGAAGTTGAATGGAATTTCTGATGAAAATTTTCAGACTGGTGTAATGTGATTTGACATGTATAGAGAAAATATGTTAGATTAAGGTTTTGTATGGAGCATAATGCCAACTATTCTAGGAACTTTATTTCAGACTCTTTAAATTTGAATCGAATCCACAGAGAGGAACTGGGTGTCACTTTGGCGGATGGTGGATTGTAGGTGGAATTGCTCAACGATTGAGGCAGAAGGAAGGTAACTCGGAGGTTGCGGAACCTGCTGCTCGTTTTTAATCTATGATATGTATCAACTGCTATATGTTCAACTTTGACTAGTCGTCACTATGTCCCAAACTCTTCACAAGACACCATATACAACAATTTTGTACTCCTATATCTCAATGTTTTGGCAATATGAACATGTCATCCTCAGTCCCTCATTATCACTTGAGTTAGTGTTTGTCGAATTTAATCATGAATCATTATGGACATTCGAGAACATAGCATACGTTACTATGTGAATTTAAGATCGATACGAGTACGAATTGAAGTGTGTCTTTTAGCTCACTTAATTTCTCTTTTGGGTTTGCAGGAGAGGGTGTCTGGAGCAGTGATCAACTCACCTTGACCTAGTTTGTCAAAGGTTTGAATCTCTCCAACTCCCTCCTCCGTTGTATTATTACCCCCTTGTGGTCTCTGTGCACCCCAAAAGAAAATAAGTTTCCTCTTGGTTAATATGCTATTTCTTTGTGTGTAAGCATTTTGTTGATTGAATATATCGTGATGCTTCTTGTACAGGGACCTACTGCCTATCTTTAATGACGAAGGTTGGCCGAAAGGCTCTTCAGGTGACTGCAGAGAGAAAGGAATCTTGTTCGCTCTCTTACCACAACGCGAAAAGCAGAGCTTTTATGGCTCTTATACGAGAAGAAGCTCTCTGCCTTTGGCCAGGGTTGCAAAGTAGGTACTTGAGTTTACGCAGGCTTATTTTCTTGCACCACGGTTTGAGGTAGCATCTACGTATTGTGCAATAGCCAAACCACGAGTCATTCACATGGTGACAACAGCATCATGGATTCATGGTGCGTATTTTCTAAGCCGACGCATCGATCTTTTTCACTTCAGTATCAATAGTCTCTAGAAGGGAGTAGTGTGATAGAGCCACTAAGTTAGTAATGGGAAAGTTAACACCAGAAGGCTAAAAAGGGCTTAATAAGAGTTAAGATGAATGTTGGATAAGATAGCAAAGCAGCATCTTAAGGGCTAATTAGTAAGTTAGCCTTTAGGCAATATCTATTCAATTGTCTGATCCTTCAAACTGTCCGATAAACAGCCTTTCGTTAGACTGAAGGGACTTCATCGGGTTCATTACGATCCTGATCGACGTAGCACATTAGAATTGCTCTCCATATCTTCGTAATCCTGGCTGGAACTTGAGGAGGTACCATGTCACAATTAATAAAATCAAGCTAATGCAGGCAATTCTTGTTATTATTCTTATTATTAGGAATCTTCTCACAGTATGAAATCTTCTAAGAATTCTGCAGGTTAATTGATCAGGCTTTTGGCAAAGGAGTCAAAAAGTTGCTGTGTGCAGACACATCTAATGAGCAAGCGTATGACATACATCAGCTGCGCTGCTGGTTCTATGAAGCTAGCTACCTTCTCTCAATATGAAATGACTTAAATATGATAACTCGAAAGGTTATATTACACTATGAATAGACGCTTGTTTCATTTTCTACTAAGCTAAGTACCCTCAGCTTGAATCGGTGTTATTCTAATTCTCGGAGCTATGTTTGTCTTAATGCTTAGTAGGGGCACGTAGCCATTTCGATGGACATCGCGTCTTGTGACAGACGGATTTAGTGTGACATTGGATATATTAATTTCGAGTGACTTAGAATATATAGATTCTATGTTCGCTTTTTACTGGATCCTGTTGCAATGGTATGCTAACGTCGTCGGATATGTGCGTTTGTATTAGCAGATAATCGTTGTGAATAGGAGCGAGTGGGTGTTGATGATGGCTCATTGTTTCAGTTCTGCAATAGTTTCATGCCGTTGGGCCTGGCTCCTGAGCGAGCAAGAAGATGTCAGTTGTCTGGTGATGTTGGGTGCTAGAAAAGCTGGATCTGGTAACTCTCTTTCCATACCGCCTTTTCGATCTGTTTACTGATATGCTCATCACCGTTTTCTTATGTCTACTCTCGCTGTATTATTGCAAGGCAATTACACCCCACTAGCCAGCCAAACCCCTTGGTGTTGACCTGCAAGGTATCATTGTTAAATTTAACGATAGAACACTGCAATATCTGGAAAGTCCTTAAGATGCTAAGCTAAAATTCTAGGGAAAACTGTTGGGTGGAGTCACAAACAGCAGTCTTTTATACTTATCTTTACAGTTTGGGTTGAGTTCATCATGAAACTACAGTAAAGACTTTATCTTTCGACGTTCACAGCTGTGTCGTGTAAGAGGACAGTGCATCGGTCTTGCAGCAGCCAAAGCGCAGCAGGAAGTAAAGTGTATAGTGACCAAAAGCGGGTAACTGCATCTTTAGTCCTTTACAACCAATATGAAACTTGCATCAACCTCTAATTATTTTCAGAGATACCGAAGATGTTTCGTTTCACTTCGTATCAATGAAATAAGAATATATCTATTGTTATGTGTTTCAGTATCATTGCGGAAGAAGACTTTGTGAACCGCAGATCGCGGTTTTTGATTGCATACCGGAGACCGTCCGGAGGAGAGGTTCAACCTGGATTTTGTGGAAGCCTTGATCGCGAAGCAGTATGCTATTAATACATTCATCTCGCTAAGATAGGAGTTCGCGCGCTCAGTAAATGTACAGCTCGTGAGCACTAGTTATATAATGTATGACCAAGTCATCAACTTATTTTGTACAGCTGATTATATGTCACTGATTCTTTGTAAGGTGAGCTTTATCGTCGTCTTGAATAACAAGTTTCCATAAATCCAATGATCAAACACATCTACGGACACGACATCACTGGTTCGATCGGATTAATTAGAACTAGATACAGATTCCACAATATTACAAAGATGATGAACCCAATACTAATTGCCATTTTAACATTAAACACGTTCACTACATAAGATTGAGACTCGACTTGCCACATAAATGTACATCAAATGCCAACGCAAATAAAGAAAGTGAGCAATATCTCATTGTTAGAGTTTTTTCGCGATTCAAGAGACAAAAACATTTTTACATAAGGTATCAAATCGAAGTACAAATTAACACAAATTAAACATCAAAATCTAATGTGTTATATTCACATGAATATCAAACCATCATTCATCATCATCGTTATCATCATTCCTTCATGAAAATCAACAAAACTTCCTTAGGAAACTTTGCCCTAAATGAAATAATCAAACCAAATGATCATATTATATTATGCATGATCATCAATTCATCATCATCATCATCATCATTCCTTCATCTTCCTAAACACAACCTCAGTGTCAAGCCCAAACCCATCAATACTCCTGACATGAACCACCTCACTCTTGTTCAACAGCCTAACCAACCCACCAACACTAAACAGGTCATTAGCCGAGTACTTATCGGCCCGTCTCGTTATCGACACGTGTAGGACACCGACACCCCCGGCCTTCAACGTCCTCTCTATCTCCCCCACGAACCTCTCCGGGTAGAGCGCGTGATCGAACACGTTCGAGAACTCGAAGTCGAACGTGGCGTCGTCGAACGGCTGAGAGTGGAAGTCCCCATGCACGACCAACGGCGGGTGCGCCACCAGGTCAATCCCGACCGAGTCGTTCACGCCCACGTGCCTCAATGCGGCCACCTCCTGGCCCATTCGGGCCCCCACGCAGAGGGCCTTCGAGCGGTTCGACAGGAGCCCGGCCCGCTGGAGGGAGAGGAAGAACCCGGAGAAGACCCGGACTTTTCGGGCCCAGTCCCGGGTTAGCCATATGCGGCGTCGTCTCGGGTTCTGGGTCTTCTGGAGTTGGCGGGCGAGGTAGGACTCGTAGGTGGTGTACCCGGGTCGGATCACGAGGTCGGGTTTTCGGGTTGGGGAGAAGAAGTGGTAGGAGAGAGAAAGGAGGGCGAGGAAGAAGAGGAGGATGATCAGGGGTAGTTTTGGAAATGTGGTTGTTGTGTTGGTTCTTCATGTTTGCATGAAAGCATGATGATGAAGAAGATGAAAAGGGTTTAATATTTGAGAATGGAATCTTGGGTTTGTTTGTTTGAATGAAAGTGCATTGTATTTATATATGTGTGTTTTTTTTTGTTTTTTTTTTTTTGAGAATTTTGTTGCAAATAAAAGATATGGTATGAGAATTTAGAATTATATTATATTATTGTAACGTAATGTAATCCATATTTATGCATGAATAATAACAATGTTATTAAGTATTATTATGGGAGATTACTATGGAAGGATGTGAGGATATGGACAAGCGATTGTGCATATAATGTCGAATCATGGGTCGTTTTTAATATTATACTAGGGATGAGCAAAAAACAGTGGGACTCGATTCGATACTTGGAATCAGTTCGGAACCGGTTGGATCGTATTGGTTTTCGTTCCTAAAATGAGGAACCGGCTGTGACCGATTTCGGGTACGAAAATTTAAATACATTTCTAAGGCCCGAAAGTCCGATATATAAACAATAGAAACTTGAAATACTATTGTATAAAGCATTGTGCTTTTGTGCCAATACACACGTACAAGTATGAAATAGCTAGGATAATCTTTGTATATATTTATATTTTTTTTAAAAAAAAATCTTACCGTAACCGTTCCAATTATCAGAAACCGGTCCAACCGATTCCAATTATCATAAACCGTCATTTTGGTTCGGTTCCACCCAAAAATGACCGCGGTGTCCGATCTTACTCAGCCCTAATTATACGCATGCATTTTCCATATGGTGATGGTATGAACGATATTTGATCTCCTTTATAAGCAGCCCATTTCGAGTCATGATAAATCACATATCTGATTCATATGTCACAAAATTATAGACATACTAGTTAGATCTCACCTAAGCACTTGAGCCATTTATTATGTATGAATCTGAGTTTGATCATACCAAAAAAACGTTAAAATAAAATATGCACAACCGAACTAACATCACAACTCGTACTCAAAATTGAATTGTAAATAACAACTTTGTAGCGTCAGGTTGATCCAATTTGTATTATAACAATATTCAATGACTACTTCTTCTACAACAAAAATTCAATTTGATGCAATTTTTTTTTTTTCCAATTATTGTCCTTAGCAAAAGTAATATACCCTTCTTCATACCTTCACCAATGCTAACCACTCCAACTTATCATAACAATTATTCATTTGAAGAATTCTCATAAATTATTAGGACTAAATTAAATTTCATTGCTTATTAATAAGCATCCTAAATTCCTAATGACCTAAAAAGAAGATAATTAGGAAGACTAAAGTGGTAAAAAGAAGAAAAACTGTTCATGAGATTCTCATGAGATTCACTTAATTACAGGAATGAATTCTCTCATCTGCTTGAGATGGTGGGTGAATGCAATTATTTGTCACCTGATTTCATTCCATTTTTTGGTTTAATGTTCATTGTATTTTTGCTAATTCTTTACTCCCATTTCTCTTTTGCACAAGAATTTCATGCTCATAAATTGCATCACTTTACAGTTGGTCCATTCTTATACCAGATCAATTAGAGTAAATTCAAGGAAAAAAACATCATTTTCTTGTAATAATCAAGGGAAAATTTTCATATCTCTCACTAAAAAGGCTACTTTTGCGAATAACTGTTCATCATTAAAAAATTTCACAACAGCCACAAATTCACTTTTCTTTGTTGACCACTGCCAAATGTTTTTTTACCACCGCCATAGGGTGTTTGACCACCGCCAAAGGGTGTTGAACACTGTCAAAGGGTTTTGGTTTTGACCGGCCACCGAAGCTCAACCACACCCTATTATCACGCTATTTCACCCTCTTTCCTTCCTCAACCACACCTCCATCAACGCGCGAAACACCCTTTGACAATGCCCTTGGCCAATCAACGCCTGAAACACCCTTTGGCAATGTCAAACACCTTTTGGCGGTGGTCAAATACCTTTGAGTGGTCAAACACCCTTTGGCAGTGTCAACAAGGAAAATGGATTTGTGGTTGTTGTGGACAAATTTTTTAATGATGACAGTTATTCGCAAAAGTCGCTGGGAGTTGTGGACAAATTTCCTTAATCAAGTCATTGATGCTTCTCGCGACTGATGATGTCATAACCGAGTGGTAAAGACAGAAAACATGTGTACAATAGGTCACGAGTTCAAATCTTTCACCCCGTTGCAAATTATACTACCCCGGTGACTCTTTCGAGTTAGGTTACTTCAACATTTGTTTTAGTCGCGTAATCCCTCTATTGTACATGGTTTTTGATAACTGGATTCACTGCTTCTGTATAATGTTTACAATCAAATCATCATCGATTGATGCAAATGGTGCGATTAATAGGAGTAACATGAGTTGAACAGACAAATTTCGTTAATTACAATGTAGATATTTGCACTGAGGAAAAAAAAACCAATGAAGGAAGATGATGAAATTCACATCTACCAAACAGTTATTTATACATCAGTCCCAAGCACAGCGGTTTTAGTCCGAAGCAAATTCAATCAAAATCCATCTTTCGATTTCACTTTTCCTCGTATGCAGATTGCATGACATTCAACAACACCACCCGAAACCAATAGCCCGGCCACACATCAAGGCTAGCAAGCCTTTGTTACCACCGCCCTGAAGCACCCTCAGCTTCTGCAACTTCGCTTGCAGCGGAAGCAGCAGCACGAACAGAGGGCTAGATGCAGCAGTTAATAACCGCCAAGACCGAGTCCGATTACAGTTATCTTCTTCATTCCTCATCCTGTTAAGCTGGTTCAATGCAGGCCCCAGAATGTTGAAAGCACCCACCCAACTGCGCCGCAACAGGCACCAGAAGGAGGAGTCCTCGGTTATCTTCCTGGGGTGATTCAGCAATCTGCTTAGCTGCCAGGCTAAGGCGACACGACTAGGGTGACACGACAGTGCTAGCTACAGACAAAGATTTAGCCCAGATAACGACTTTTCAGGTTTGTGAGTGTTGCTGATGGTTGGAACAAGATGCGAACCGGGTTTCGAAGACGATGGACTGATGGAATTGATACCTGGGATGTGAACAGATACGGAAGATTTGTTGCAGCCATTGAGGAAGATCAGAGTGATTTCGAGTATTGTGAGGTTGAGAAAGGGCTGTTTCTTTTATTAATCTTCAGGAGAACATCGAGGGATGTTCTGAAGTCTTTCCAGTAGATTCTTGGTTTCTTTGTATGGTCTGAGATTAAATGCAATCACATCCACAAAATATATCGTGCAATAGCAGGTCACTGTCATGAACCACTCATATAATAATCAAAATTTATCCAAAAATCGAAATACGACCAAATCACCGTAGCAAAAACGAAAACAGGTGCAAAATGAGCCCCTGTATTTTATTCCAGCTCAAATAGATACGGTGTACAAAAATAACAAAGATTGATCAAATTTGTGAACAAGGAGTGAACCTAGGTCACTGCATATTATTTGCAATGYTGAGTTGSTGTACAAGCCTACTAAAAAAGGTTGAACCGTCAGAAGCACGAATAAGTAAGCTCCAAGGAGAAATGCAGCTGCTCGTGTAAAATTTCACTATGATTATCTTAGTCTTCATATACGATACATTCTCATGCCCTCTTTACAACACAGAACATAACTTTCCTGAAGAGAGGCAGAATATAGGTAAGTTCCAGTTGCCCAACAAGGGAGATCATTACCGAGGTTTGTGCTCAAAGCCTCAAACAATACCCACAAAATCACAAGGTCTGGGCGTCTAGCAGGTAAGGACCATCTTTGAACAAGAAATATCCCAAAGCTSGGGTGCTGCTGCTCCCACCAGTAACATTGAAGTCCAACATCTCGTTAAAGTCGCTGAACTTGCATGTGCAGCAGGAGCTTCTGGGCAACATCAAATGTTTTCCATGTGCTACAGTCAATGACATTTTCACAGCCAAGCTATTGGACATCAGGCCAAATAATTTACTCGGCCACTAAGCACATGAAGTCGTGTTTCTGGGGCATGTTAACCTATATTCTCAGGCTAAAACTTGCTAAAGATTACCATGATTGTTTATGCTTTTGCTCTGGATGACTCACTAGTTTTTCAGCAAAAGCATRGACAGTCATGTGTCCAATTCTAACTTTTTCAGTGGCCCCATGATTTCACCCCCAATCTTGAAAAGAGAATCTGTTCTGGAACATTTTTCGTCTCCAGTATGATAGATTGATAGTCCATCACTCCATCCAGTCATCCAAATTAGTCCTGCAACATCTTTGAAGGACAGCTAGTGCATATCTTGGAGAGGGCTGAAACTTTAACCATGTTAGATTTGGCAGCATCTAAAAGAGGGTCAGCCTGTGATGCCTTATCAAAGCAAAACTTTGCTTCCTCCAGCAGACCTTGGGCAACAAAGACAAGACCTAGATTGTTGTATGCAGGAGCATAACCAGGCTGCAGCTTAAGTGCCTTTGTGAACATCGCTTTTGCACGATCATATTTTTTTACCTGCCTATATAAATTCCCTAGATTTGAAAATATTGCATGTGCCTGCTGAGAAMTAGCCAAAGACAAGGCTCGCTTGAAAACTTCCTCTGCTTGAGATGATTCCTCTGKCAATTGTAAAGAGATACCAAGATTGGACCAGGCATAACTGCATTCCCTGAATTGAGATACAGCGACTTTGAGATACTTCTGAGACAATTTGAACTGCCGGGTGCGGAGACTATGGAGCCCTAGCTGGTGCCAGTTCACAGCATCATCTGGATCTTCTCCGATTGCCTGTTAAACAAAAGGACACATTCTAGACCTTAGCGTATGGTGATGCGAAAATAACCTTAAATCTATGAATATTAGTTACTTTCAGACATTGCAGTAGGATTTTTTTTAGCACTGAGCTCTGTTCATCATTCAAAGGGTTATATATTGTCCGATCCTTCTTTTTATATGCTTGTGTTTTAATTAGGTTGAGTTTTTCTACATTTATTTTATGAGTGCCGTGGAGGTGATGGTAATATATTACTCATACTTATGAAAGTAAATGTTCTGAGGCTATGTGCATTGAGAATGGTTATACTGGACTTTTGTAAGACTTAAATTATCGAAAAACTAAAACCAGAACAGAAATGATGAGAACTTCACAAGTTCTGGTTTTGTTGATTAAGCCATAAAGGATATGCTGTATTTGTTATCACTGATTTAACCTAGTTAAAAACATGATACTTTTTAGGAAAAAGAACCAAAAAATACACAAGAACAGATTATGCTGGCTTCGATTTTAGGGACGAAGAATGGGGGTGGAAAGGTCTGCATCAAAATTTGGTTTTGCTACTAGCATGTCCAACATGCAAGGTGTTCCAAAAACAAAATGGACATAAATTTACCTGCTTCAGGCAGCAGATAGCATGCTCTTCCACTTCCATTAAGTCCTTCGGTTCACTTTCAAATGCTGCTGCAATCTCATGCTGAGCTTGGTGAACCATGGCAAGTCCAGCCCACGCAATAGGAGGATCCAACAAAGACGGATCTGCTTCTCTGAGGATTGAAGCCATCTCGTTTCCAGCCCATGATAGCTGCTCGGTGGGATTTTGTGACCTTTCTGCATCTTGAATACGGTGGACAGCAATAGAATATCGTGTAGACATACAGTTCGGCTCCAATTTCGCTGCCTGCGAAATGAAAGGAACCTTGAATTCACAAGTGCAGACGACCTAACTTAAAACACTGCTTAAGTGATGACTTTCACAGAAAATAACAGATTTTCCCAGCAAAGAGGACAGCCAAGTTTATGACTTCGAGTGCACAAACTCTATATGAAATGTTTAAAGTAAAATGAAATAAAACCTTTTCCAAGCACTTGCTAGAGCTTCTATGATCACCACAAGTATCAAATGCATTGGCAAGATTAGCCCATGTATGAGCTGCTTTCGGATCTGCTTTGACTGCAGCCAATAGACATTCCTTTGCCACATTGATTGCAGCAGCAAAATCTGAATCTGCACCAGCTTCCCCGGCACTGGCTCCAGCCCCTGAAACATCGTGCTATATAATTATTCTAGGTAGAAGTGACAAGATGAAAATGTAATATATCAACAGAAGCAGCAAAGCAACAGGTACTGAAAGATAACGTTCATAATCCATTCATCCGAACCTGCAACGGCAGAACCATACTTGCACAACAAAAGGGTAGCATAATTGATAAGAGCACAGGGATGCCTTGATCTTTCAATATTAGCTCTTGAACAATAATTTTGAGGCAGCCTCCACATTTCACTGGAATGCAGATTAGTTCAATACTCGGTGAGGTCAAAAAATTCAGAACAATCAAGTACAGTGAAAACCTTAAAATTCAGCATTATAGAATGACAGGATCTTTAGATAAAATATCCTAGTTATGATTCAATATGTGTAACATACAACAAGTCACAAGATCACTGACCCATAACAGGATGTCAAGTTAAATATTTCATGAAATCGCCAATAATGGATGCAGGATGAGGACATTCAATAAGCACCTAGCTACGGACTTACAGTTTCACTTTCTATCTATTAATCAATCAATCAAAGCCTGAATTTTATATGTGGTGTCGCTACATGAACCAAAAGTGATTATTCTGCATAATCATTTATTCTATCCAAAGATTATTGCAAGCAATTTCCATAAATTACATGTGAAGGATGCCTGACTTTCAAGTGTATTGATATTCGAATATGTATGCGACAGAGCTCTGGTAAACATGTGAAAAGAGAGGATTCACCACACCCCCTTACCACTGCAGATAAGCAAGACCAATATTTGCTATGCAATCCAGATTGTGAGGTGCTAAGGCCGATAGTGATGACAAAACTGAAATAGCACTCTGGTAACACATACAAAAGAAGACKTATCAGCTCACACGTAGGATGAGGTTACTATTTCTGAACATAAAGTATTTGACAATACAGCAAATGTACCTGCAAACGGCCAGATTTAAGAAGAATAATTCCAAGAGTGTTCCACACAGGTACTTGTCTAACATCTGACAGCACCGATTCTTTCAGTTTCACACATATTTCTTCCAACTCTTCAGGTTCAAGCTCTTTATCTGAAGCACATTCTCCAAGACTTTCAAGGAGGAGGCACTGAGKAAAAAGGAAAACAGAAAGTTTAGCACAAGTAGGCAATGGGACTAAGCAKAACAAAGCTTTATATTTTTCTTTTCAGCCATTATCATTTACAGTTTGTAAGGTAACAAAAATTCCATCATTTAAGGAAACCARTTTCCTCCCCCAACAAATATTAATCAAYCACTCTATTAACGTGAATTTCAACACTATACCAAAATAAATACAAAATTTATAACAAAGACCTGCGCATGATGCATTTGGACCAARGAMAGCAATTCTGGTCTATCAATCTCCTCATCTGACCGGAGTAGAATCTCTGCAGCCTTCTCATAGGAGAGCACTGCCTAAAATACATTGCCACAAATTACTAAAAAAGCACAATGAAGTAAAATTAAACTCTAAAGAAAGGTAAGACCTAAAAGCAACCTTTTGAGGCTGACCCAATCTCTGGTACATTAATCCAAGTAAAAAGTGAGCATGTGCATTTTTTGGAGCCTTTCTTGCCACATGTATCAATCCCTGTAGATTAAAAAAAAAAGTTCTATTATATTCTAGACAGAAACAAACAGGTAAAAGTGACAATCATAAAGTAACAAAGAAATCTTTCACATTCCATTTCCATTATCCTTGGTAGCCAAATTTCACAGAGATGATTACACAGTTCTTGCACAAGTGATCAGGATTTATAAGTGATAAAAGAAATCACTATCATCTACAAAATCATGTAGTCCTAAGCAACTTCATACAAGTAGAGTCTGTCACACAAGCAAGAAACATAAACCGAGACAATGATTACATCTACTTGGCAATTATATTCATTTTCATCACATAAGTTAAAGAGGCTTGAACATATTTCACAAAATCCAACTTGCCAAAAATATTACACCCTTTTGTATTAAAATTCTTTTGCCTGATTTATTTTATAAGTAAGAAAAGTCCCCAAGAGGAATATCTTCCATGCTGACAGCGTGATAATCTTATGTTGCAATTCAATATGCAGTAGCATCCTTGTTAGTCTTTCTTATTCACTAGAATTTCTGTTCCCTCTCACAAAATAAGTTCAAATAAGTATCAATAAGTTCGGATAAATATCAATAAGTTCAGATAAGTAAAAATAAGTTGAAAAGAACACATCCTTTAAAGCAGCACCTGACCTATGGTTAAGCTGGTGGTAAGATGGATAAAGATAGGGATTTAATGATAGTCTAACAGTCCTTAACTTTTGTTGAAACTTAAAAATTATTACCAAATTCATTATGACCATTATCTCAGGATCATCTACCAAAAAGCTCACAACACCACCATTTATCTCATGAAAATATACACATTTATAGGACCATGAGGATCAATAAGAAAGTCAATATAATCATTTCCATATAACAAACTAAAAATTTATAGAACCACTAGGAACAAGAAGAAGAACAGCAATTATAAACATCACTTTCGCATAAAATGTCGCTCGAGGATCATATGCTTACAAATTACTGACAAACGAGTTCAGAATCAACTCACAGTTTTCAAACTACTAACTTTCTCTTCCCGAGATGACGGAGCCCCTTGATAATGTTGATCTCCCTCAGCTTCCACCCCACCACAGTCAAGAGGGTCKTCTACTTTCCCGGATCTTGAACGGCACTTCGCCATTTTGTTTAGCCTTTTAACTTCACCATCACCAACATCACTGCTTTCTTTGATTAACAGGGGATACCTTTCCTGACTACTTTCAATGGTTGTTAACCTGCATAAATCCACATTAACCCTCAAATATACTGTTCATCAATCAATACACCTAAAACGTTAAACGTGCCAAATTAAACCATCAACTCGATTACTTCATCACTCAATATCAACATAACGYCACATCATACAAGCCAAAAAGAATCATACTTGAAAGAACACAAATCACTATATTTCACAAACTTAAATTTCTCATMCAATCCTAAACCAAATTCTCTCAGAACCCTCCATTCTTATTAGTCCAAAATCCAAATGGGTATCCAAGTATCACAACAAAAACAAGTTCTTGCATCAATTTCGACACTAATAACCAGGTTTGGGCAACTGGGTAATTACTAATTACTACTAAATTAAATCCCAAAAGAAACAAAATTCACAAAAGCAAATTGAATAAAGCTCCAACAAATGAAAAAAATTGCAATAAAAGAGAAGAGAGGGAGAGAAAGACCTCGGAGGGGGAGGAGGAGCGGAAGGAATAATAGGGTTGGAGTCATCTTCGTCGAATTCTGGAGGATCCACATTCAGGTCTGCCAAAACGACGAGTTTCAATGGTTGAGAGTGCTTCTCTGACTTCTCTTTCATGGCTGACGACTCCATTTGTGCAGTTTGAACAAGATAAGAGAGAGAAAGAGAAGAGAGACGAGAGAAGTGAATTTTAAAGGTATGTATGAATGAAATATAAAAGCAGGAGAAAAGGGAAACTGGCTTAATGGCTTTACTGCTGAGTCAATTGTGAAAGATGAACCATAATCTTCTTACATTATGTTCTTTGGAAGCTTGGACAAGTTAGGTTTCACTCCGAATGTTTTATCTACTTGAATTATTAATCATCGTCTTCGATTATTTAAAATCGCCCTAAAAAATTATTGAAGTGACAAAAATATCTCTACTCTACCAAACTCTCCGTCCACCACCCAGGCACCCAATCACCCCACTCAAGCAAGCTGCGTAAAACAACCACCACTCAACCACCCTCCCACTACTCAAACTAGAGCCACACGACACAGAGTCCAAACTGCCCAAACCATCTAGCCACCACTATTCGAGAAAACCTAGCCATGCAGCATCCCCACGACCCAAACTGGCTACATTGCAGCCACCCCAACGACCCAGACCTAAACTCATGGTCAAAACCCAAACCCCCACGAATTAAACCCAGATGACATGCTCTCTCCTTTGCACCTCCCGCTCTGTCTTCTGAATTGGGGCGACGACTAAAAATATGTTGCATTTAGGCGTAGGAGCCATGGCACCTACGACTAAACCAGATGCAACGTTCATTTTTTAAAAAATAAAAATAGTAGCATCAGAATTGGTTTGATTTAGCGTGGGTTGCGATTGTGGTGGCGTGGTTGTGGCTGGAATGGGTGGTAGCAGGGTTGAGATGGGATGTTGTACTAGGGATAGTTTGGGGAAAATAATGATGAAAGTGGGGGTGTGGGGCAATTATAAGTAATGTGGGTGACGAATAGCAATGCCCTTTATCTACCACACTTGTAGTTTTTTACTTCTCGTCATAAATAGATTAATGCGTTCTTCAATGCAAAATAAGGTAATTGACTAATTGTTGTTTTGTTCATATGCAATATTAGAGTATATTAGGGGGAGAAAAAGGGAGAAGATTACACATACACTTACGTCACGTTTGTTTATTTGGATTAAATGGTGGGAATGAAATTTTAATGTTATTTAAATAGAGAATAACTCTTAAAACCACTATGGGAAATGAAGTTGCTCACACCTTTAAACTTATGTTTTTCTCTCCATGGAGACACTCATTACCACTTGGGGGAGTCGTATTGGATGGAAATGAAAATTTAAGAAGAAAATTGATATTTTTTTGGATGAAATTGCATTACCATGGGAATGAACATGATATTTCTTCARAAATTTACATGCACACTTATTTCAATTACCATCATTTACTACCAACCAAACGAACCGTTAGTGTATGTGTATATGCATACACAAAGAGTATACTCCTCTCTAATTGGTTGATATAAATAGATCTTTCAATCCACTACTTCAAAATTGAATTTTAAAATTAAAAATTTGCAATTTCAAACGCTAAAAAAATATATTTTCCACTAGTTTGTTACATATATACCTGATTGTAATTGTAAATGGTGCATCAATCTATCAATAAAGTCTCTCTACTCTGAATTTCTCACAACAATTGATACCCTCTCAACTTATTTTTGTTCCTTTATGAAGGCTTTAATGAAAGAGTAAAAAAATTAAATCTAAATCAAACCACTTTATTAAGAAATTATGTTACTGTCTCAAATATCTCTCCTATTTTCCGCGCTTTAAATCAAAAGCCCTCTTTACTCCTACAAATTCAATTTCTCCATTGTTCAAACTCCTCCTATCCAAATCAATTTCAATGTTAAGAAAATAATAATAATTTTTCCACTAGTTTGTTACAGATCAACACATAAAATAAGTTTTTAACTTTTTAAAATTTATACGGGATAAATTGCGGTACATGATTCATCCAATTGGTTACCGTATCCAATTGTATATCCACAATAAGAAATACTATATCAACTTTTTTTTAGTTTGTCCGTCTGGTTCGTCGGAACTTAGCTCCGACTACATTCAGATTCGATCCGAGTTTCACACCTAACTTATGTTGGGTGAATCTCCAAACAAAAGTTTTTATATACAGCGAGGCTCGAACTCGAAACCTCCCTTAAGCGACATCAAGTTGTTTACCACTTGAGCCAAGTCTTGTTGGTGAAATACAATATTGAAATGCTAAACGAAGTTACAAATGATTTAAAATAAAGTCACAATTTTGTGTGAACTTCCGTTATTGTCGTTCCTATTCTCCCCCTCCCTAACCATCCAACACCACCTAGCCCGACTTCACGCCAACCAGCAACAACACCACCCCCATGCCAACCAGCAGCAACCAACACCAACAAGTCAACAACTCACCTCACGTCAACCAGTAGCACCCAACACCAACGGCACCTTCGAATAGCACCCAACACCATGCAATTTTATTTATTTTTTAATTCTCGCCCATGGTAGGCGAGCCAACCATGGGTTGGCTCGCCTACCATGGGCGAGAATTCCCCAATTTGGACTTCGGTTTGATAATGTCGCATAATCTAGGCGAGCCTACCATGGGTTGCTCACCTGGTTTAGATGACACTAGGTGACCGGTGATTGCAAGGTGGTCAATTTGTTTTTGAAGTAAGGATAATAATGAAAGTTCACACGAAATTACGACTTCCTTCCGCAATCCTAAACAATCAAGATGATGACAGCTGTTTAAAAAAGCTGAAGATCAAAATAGAATGAAAGCAACATCAGGCATGTGAATCTTTGATTAGTCATAAACTCATAATCTTGTACCACACCATAGCACATTGCTATCCTTTACAAGCACCAATGGTTCGCGACTTGACAGCTTTATCACCCGACGTTACCATAGCCAGCCACAATACGATTTTTAGACATGGACATTTGACATTAACACAGCCAGCCACAATACGATTTTGATAGATCATTGCAAGCCAGCAATCTCTCATATTTACAGCGATTTACATCCACTGATTTTTACTCAACCAGGTTATCATCTAACAACACAGTCAGTCAGATTACAAATAACAGAAGCATATATCGGATACATATATACCTCTTCCATCACTAATGCAAAGATTCGCAAGTCTAAGCCAAGTCAATTTCAAAAGAAACAAGACTTTATACATCTAACCCTCGAAATAAAACTCTATCATATCATCAGATGGTGAAACCCAACATAATAAAAGAACGTCATTAGAGTCAACTAACAGCAGGTATTGTGAGGCAAATTGAGCAAAACACTGATACTCTAATATTGGAAGAGGGAAGCTAACACCAAATAACATCTTCTCCGTCTTCCTCAAGAAGCAGCAGCCGTCACACCATCCTCTGCGTAAGTTTCAAAACCTGAAAGGATCCAGCTTCGTTTCTTAGCAATCTCCACATAAGCCTCGTACTTATCCTGGGCGTTTGGGATGTCYAGTGCCAGGTCATCAAGCCCCTCCTTCACACGAGCAAAACCCTTAGTCATCTGGTTGATAGTGATTAGCCCCTCACTGAAGCACTCCTGCAGAAGATCAAGCATCCGATCGTTCTTCTTTTCCATGGCCATGATCAGTGCCTTCTTCACGACRTCGTGATTAAAGAAGGGCATCCCCAGATCCCTAATGCACTGACACGCTTCCCCAACAACACCTCCACTCTCATACTCTTCAAGAAGCTTCATTATCTTGTCCTTTGCATCCTCTACAGCCCATCCAGTGCCACCCCCCCAACAGCGGAGGATCCTCTCTCCCGCATGACGAGAGAAGACAAGCGATCTAGCCATATGTACAGTTTCGCTTCCACTGCAGTTTGGTGGCAACTTGCTTGCAATCTCATCAAGGTTCAGTGGGGCCAGAACATCATCAATAACTGCTCTAGCAAGGAAAAGAGCAAGCTCATTGGAGGCATCCAAAATGTCAAGTGCTGTGTCTTCAGCAGATTCCAGGAGCATTACAAACCCATTTACAATATCATCTGTAGAAAAAATCTCTATATGTAATGCTGACAGAAGAACTGATGCCATCTCCTTTTCCCTGTTTTTCCGGTCCATTGCAAGGGTGATCAGCTTTTTCAGGAAAACTGGGTTCAGCTCTGGGGCACCAAGATCTTGAAGACTATGAATGAGTTCAGGGATGTCATCAGAGAGGAAGTACTCGTGAATTATCGACACAATCTCCTCTTTGTATCGTTTCACCTTCTCAGGATCATGTTCAGGGAATTCACCATCTTCATGAGTAGATTTTGAAAATGAAGCGTCGAGCCATCCTTCAGATATTGCCCTAGGCACCAAAGACTTGAACAGTGATCTGGCAGATGGGATGTCCAGAGAAAGGTCATCAAGGCTCTCCTCTACCCGATAGAACCCCTTTATCATCTGACTACTGCTTATGAGACCCTCTTTGGAWGCTTCCTTCAACAGCTTCATGATGAGAGGTTCAGCAGAACGGATCTCCATGGCAAGAACTAAAGCTTTTTTCACAACCTCATGGTGGAAAAATGCAACACCAAGTTCTCTAATGCACCTACAGGCTTCAAATGCATCTCCGGTCTCCACATATTCCCTCAACAGCTCAGCAATCTTTTTCTTCACTTCCTCAACTGTAAGGTGAGTGCAGCCACCCCATTTACGCTCTACAAGTTCTGCATGYTGTGGGGCAGAGAGATAGCTCTTGTCAGCAATTTGGACAGCTTGAAGCCCRTTAGAAGATTCTGGAAGATTTTTCTGAACCCTTGTGACAAATGCAGGAGGAAGAATGTCATCAACAACAGCTCGGGCAATAAATAAGGCAAGTACTTTAACTGCATCAGGGATATCAACAGAYAGYTCATCWGCAGACTCAAGTAGCAAGATGAAACCCTGACTAATCTGAGCTGGACTGATWACATCAGCATAAAGAGCAGAYAGCAGAACAGAMGCCATCTCCTTCTCCTTATCATGCCTGTCCATAGCCATTGACACAAGCCTCTTGATYAAATAAGGATGGTATTCACTCGATCCTAACTCTCTAAGATCAGATGATGCTACTTCCACTTCACCATTGTTGAAGTATTCCTCTATGATCGAAACCACAGCTTTCTTGTAGTCATCCAAGGGATCTGTAACAGTTGCTTCAACAAGTTTGTATGGCTCCTACAGAAATCAAGGYTGAAACAAAATATATTCAACAAGCTTTCTTAGTTTCTTGTATAAAGTGTGCCAAGTCCACCTACTGAATAAAGCATAAATTAACCAGTACGTCTAATTTAAAAAAAGAAWCCAAAAATGTGAGGCTGTGAGCAAGTAAAAGATAACCAATGCTTCTTAAATTGATCGTGCTTTRGGAATCCTATACTGTGGTTAAAAAATATCCTATACTGTTTCTGAAACCTGAAACCATGTACATTCAAGCCCTTCCCCCTTTTGGAAAAAATCATATACTGCTGTACAGCCTCAAATAGCTCCTACAATCAGGTTGCRGCCTACAAAGCAGAAAAACTCACAAGCAGAGGGCAGAATAAATACCTCCTCACTATCATAATTAGGATCATTGCGATCAAGATGCACATCACCATCAGTGTCAAGTAGCTTTCCCCAAGTTCCTTTTCCACCACCACCATCTGCAATCATAAGCAGAGGAAATCAGGAGATATGTATGGAAGACAGTATTTCAAGAAGCATTCTTTACCTAATACCTTATAAAGGAGAGCGATGKTTTCAGAAAACTACAAATACCATAAATTCCGTTGAAGAAAGGTCAAAGACAGAACATAGTACAAAAGGCATCTACTATCTAACTACCTAACAATCAATTAACTATGTATCCCAACTAAGCTGCTCCCAATGACATACTCACATACCGATTCCAATCTTCAAATCTACTTAAAATAGTCCGTCAATTGAACAAATTTTTCCCAATGTACACACAGAGCTTGCATTGCGTCATGGAAGGGGAACACATTAAAAAAAAATATGGGACTTAACTTAAGAAATTAAAGTAAGAGATTAGCATTAAAGAACACGAAGACAAAAACCTGCACCATTACTTATCAAGTTATTGATCTTAAATGTCAACACAAGCATGCTTATATTCTATAGATCTTCTACTTGACCTCAAGTTATCCACACATTATACAGCACAATCTTTAAATTGAGAAAAATAGAACCATGGGCCTAAAAATGATATCAACATGAATCATAAGCGTATATAACATGTTTTTACCGATGATAGACCTATTTAAAACAATAACTATGTCACTACAGAAAAAGCCTTATACAGAACCCACAATCAGTCAAACAAAAGACCAAAACAATCCCATTGGAAAAGAATTTAAGATTATAAGGAAGAAAGAAAAACTTTAGTTCACCTAGTTAAAAAATGCAGCATAACTAATTCCAACAAGGATCCGCACTTCAAGCATATGCGAAAATCTTCCTAATATGGACAAGTCAATGTCATTGAGATCACACCCCTTCTTAATTTCAAATATCACATGTATATGCCCAGGTASGTAAAAATTAAATGTTTCTATGTAATCTTAAAGGATCAAGTTCATTAAAAGTGTGTGGCCACAAAAAAAAGTTTGACCACTGATGTTTCTTTTAATTCCCTACWMTCCAATTTGTCTATCCAAGTTCATTTGTCAATATAKAAAATCTCTAATCCCAATCCTTCAAAACATTTAGCACGCCATAAAAATCCTTTTTTACGATTTCKTTGAAAATCATATAAATAAAACTCTTARTTAAAATGCYACTTGTGCAAGTATTTTAAAATTAAGAAACAACCGTCTCTTGTAAAGATCYTGCATAAATTTACTACAATTCATTTACCACWATTAGTAATATGCATAGTTGGCAGTCAACTAGAGAAAAAACCTTAACGGGAAATAGAGTAGATCAAGAACATAGAAGGGATAAATCCCTAAAGTATTTCCAACTTCTAGACACACKTGCGACATTTAAAGAGGACATTTGGATCCCTCGTGTTCCTTTCATCCTTTTTTCCCCAACCAAACATACAAGGAACAAGATTAGTTTTTGAACATTCTTTTCTCATAATCCTTCAGCATACCATTTTTTAAAACCCAATATCATGCTAGCAAATGTATGGGTGTGGACAAAATAGAACAACACAACAAAATATTGACCAGTTTAGATTTTTCAAGTGACTCCACAATCATAAACTATCCCAACTCGTTCCTTGTCAAGAAGAGGGGCGGGGTGGATGTTCTAAGATTGTCTTACTGAGGCAGAAATGGTAATTAGTATGGTATATGGTCCTAGAGATAATGTAACCAACTCAACATGGTATCTTCGGGCGATATAATGAACCATCATCCTCCAACATATATAGACTTCCATATGTTTTGTCCCATATAGATCCATTTGCATCTCCAGAATGTTGTCACCGCCTCACCAGTTATCTATCTTATATACGGAGACTCAAACCCCTGCCAACGTATCCACTACTTTACTAATATAACCTATAACTAAGAACAATTCGTGGTCATCAAAAAGATCATAAGATGATGGGTAACCACTGAAGTTTTCCCCAAAATTTAGCAAAGCTTCTATGTGAGCAGCTTATGACATATGACATCACATGACATTGTTAAAGGCTTAAGCAAAATGAGATTATATATTGACCTAAGAAACAACACTTAAGGCCGGTTTTAACAACCTTCAAATCAGGAAAAAAATATTTCAGGCAACCACAAGTCCTTGAACATAAAGTGTATCTTTGGTAACCATATTAGACTCTCTATAAACATTTGAATGCATGAACCCCAAACCTGATGACTTAACTTTTAGTTCAACAATTAGCGATCCTATAACGATGATGAGTTTTTTAACAACAGAGTTCCCTATGCAAAAGTTTTGATCACAACAATAGACATATCAAACACTCATACACAGTATTGCATAAGTGCTTTAGCTCAAAATTACAAGCACAATTTCAAATCACTAAAGAAACAAACTAAACTCATTACAWAAGAATATAACCTCCAAATTTTTAAAGCACCATTCCTTAAATMTATGCAATAGTAATTGATCACAATACATACGTGCATAYATTAARTCAACTTATTGGTATATAATTGATCGAAAATGCTTAAACAAWTTTACAAACAGATAACACCGTCTACAAAACTATACTCACCCTTCTTTACTTTGAAYGTCTTCCCWGAATGTGTCCGCCGGACATGTCTCACAGCAGGCGCCTTGCCACCACCTTTTGCATGGTGATCGGAAAGGAAAGACGAAGATTTTGGTGAAGAACCCAAACCTTTCGGCGARGATGACAAAATCTTGGAAGGAACGGGTACTGAGTTTTCTACATTCATCGACGCTATCTTCATCATCTCCCTTTGATGTTCGGTCAGAAAACTCTCATTTGACTCCTTTGACGCCATCTCTAACCCTTAGGTCAAACCTAAAATCTGGCACAATCATCCACCAATCATCAAAGTCCAAGCCAAAAACAAAAAAGTCCGTTCAACTTTTTCTCCAACATTCCAAAAAATGTTTACTGTTCTAAAAGCTAGCTAAAAGCACGCCATATTGAGACATTTACATTAAATTTACGAAATATCCAGATTTTTTTCAAGATTGCATAATAAAACGCAATACATCACAATAAGAAAATGTTTAAAATAATTAGCATGATTACAAATTTACAACAGCACTAAAATTTGTCCCAGAATCATAATGAATCCATAAAAATTCACATTTCATTTCTTAAGATTTAAGACTACAAAATTTAGACCTCATGATTAAACCGATATATTTCCATTATAATCAAGTGTAAAAACAAAAACACAACATCAATAAATGCATTAAATAATCATGCTTAAGGATTATTYCAGAGCATTAATAGGCAAATATGAAAAAGAGCTTCAAAATWTGTCCGAAAATCACAACAGATTCCTAATCATAATTCGCATTTCTTCTCCAAAATCGACATTTCTCAAAACGACAKAGTTTCTCCSATTCATTTCCGTTCCAAACTTCCAATCAAGTTCCAGCAATTCAAAAACAAATAAAAAAATTGCACTGATTAATTCATCAATTAATTAATTTCATAGCAAACTCCAATAAGAAAAAAAAAAAGATTACCTCAGAATAGCAACAATAGCATAAAAAAACAAGAAACAGCTCAATCAATCAATCAATCGAAATGTCGAGGTAAACCCTAAACTCCAATCAAAATCAAAGAAATTCACCTGTACTTGGCCCGGATCTCGAGCCAAGACAGACAAAAAAAAATCGAAAATCCAAGAAAACAACTCAAGATCTTCGGAATGAAATCGAGGAGAGAGAAAACGGATCGAAATCACGAATTAAGAACCGAAAACCCTAGAAATCAGGGGTGCAAAAAAAAAGGGGGGAAAAAATCGGCCAAAAAAACCAGTGAAGAGGTGTGTTGTGTTGTTATGTGTCTGAGTGTCGTAAGAAGAAACGGATGAGAATGAGGAAGTTTTGGGAGGAGAGAGAAAGCTAGAGAGAAGATTTCGGGCGCTATTTATAGGGAGGCTATGATAGGGTGTACACGTCAGCAAGGTTTTTTTAGGGAGTGAGAATTTCGTTTTTTTTTTTTWWAAAWCGTTGAGATTTTGTTAGGTTTTGCCACGTGTCTTTCCCGCAATTGCCTGAATTTTTGGCGTTGTTGTGTGTGCCCTGTGTTTTGGCTACACATGGTTTCCGCTCGTTGTGTTTGTGGTGGAAATGACGCAATTGCCCTTCTGGTGGTTTGGTGTTTGCGTTGGGGGATGAGGGTAGAAGTGGTAATTTGATTGATTGGATTGGATTGGATTGGATTGAGATAAAGGGAGTATGTGTCAGAGAGTACGGGTTAAGAAATTAATCGTGTATTAATGAAGAATTTACATAATTAATTAAGGGAAAGATTTAATTCTTCATTGACAAGCCATTTTAATAATAATAATAATAATAATCATTTAAAATTGGTTATGTGGTTTGAGTGATTAGGTTGGTATAATTATGTGTGCCAAAAAACGGAAACCACGTAAGAAGATAATATCTTAACAAGTTCTTAAGGGTGCGTGTTGTCATGTCCTAACAGTTTTCCCGACGATATGGCACATCATATCTCATATGAGGTATCTCCCAAACCTGTTTGCTCAATTATTGATACGTATGTGCTGGTGCAGGTAAATATCGTTGCACGGTTATTCCTTATTATTTTAACTTGTTGCGCATATGGAGTAGGGTGGCCTGGATCTAAGTCTCGAGGATTCAGAAGCCACGGGCACTCGGGCAGTCTTTGACGTCCCATGACAGTGCGCTCTATTTACATTGAAAAGAATGTTTCGGATTCAATAAATTTAATTAAGTTCATATTAAACTTGAGATGTTAAGGCTACACAGCCCTTACCAACTGAATTACAGAACTGGTATTACTGGTATTGTTATCTGGTATGTGAATTTACACTGGAAATGAACAAAATTCCAGCAAAACTTGGATTTTTCTGACAGAAACTTGGATTTTGAGTTTATCATCAGCGCCGAAACCGACAACCAGTGGCAGTGAGCATCAGCATTCACGAGTGAAAGAGTTCAGTTTCTAGGATGGAGATAGCAAACCACATGTGAAGAAACATCACAAAGCCAACAGAATAAGATCACCGGAGAAGAGGTCCCTGGTTTCATTTAAGTTAATGCGGAATAATGCGACTTTCAAACCCCTACTGCATATGCCAATATGCAGGTTACAAATTTACATGGACAAAGAGCAGGCTGAGCAGCATAGCTGATCAAGGACATTATACCGTACTCCGATCTAAATTTTATGCAGGAGATGGATCAAAAGTCCCCCTAGCCAGCCATTGAGGACGCCTCTTCCATGAGGAGGAATAAGAGATTCTCATACACCACAGAGCCACAAAGGATCCCCTGTCAGCAGGATGATTAGAACAGATTTATCATGAGAACTGAAGTAAACCCACACAGCCAACTTAGAAGACTCCCCGAAAGGACAGGATACGGGACACTTGTCTGGGACAGACTTAGAAACATTGTGTCCTTGGAGGAAACCACAAAGGTGAAATATGGCAACATCGATGATCAAACAGCCTCAAGTAAGGTGCTTGATCAATGCCCCAACTTTTGAGAATATTCTATCCGACATTCACATGCTTCAATTCACACATTTACTTTCCATCCGAATGAAAGCAGCAAAAAGAAGTACAATGCATAAAGAACTAGATGCTTCTATTAATAAACAATTAATGGTCAAAAATTAAACTTCATGATTTCTATGAGGCTACATTTAATTGTCCATGACGAAGAACTGTCCCCTTTTTAACATGTACATAAATCACCTGGAAGGCGGCTGTCAAGGAGAACCAACTGCTCAATAAAGGCTGTTAATTAGAAACAATTCCTTATGCAGTGCCCATGTACAATGATCAAGTCCCTTCCTCGGGAAAAGTCCATACAGCAGCCCACCATGCAAATTCCACAAAAAAATAGTTGACAATCTTTTCATCATGTTGCACACAATTTGAATGTCTTATTCAGGCTCTTCCTGCTTCTTAACAATTGCTCAGCTGCCTGTTCCGCACAAATACAACAAAGATGGTGCAAATAAGAAATATGAATAACTGATGAGAATTTTCATGTTATCTTCACATTAAGCAATTTAGCAAACTGGTGCAAATTGTATGTATGAATTTCAGCGTGAATCATTAATACACCAAAAACTTAAGTCTACAATGTCATGGGGTTACCTTCACCAAGCAATTGCTTTTTGAGGGGAAAACTATGTTGCAATTTGGATACATAATAGGCTACAAACGTTATACAGTAGGAGAATTAATTTGCTACTGAAGAGAACAAGGGAATAAGTATCTCATGCATAACATTAGCTACTGAAGAGCAAAGACATATCAAGGTGTTTATGAAATTTCATACTAGCCCAACACAAAATTTAAGTAACTGATGAGAAATTTCATGTTATCTTCAGATTAAGTAATTTAGCTTAGTGGTGCAAATTGTATGCATGAACTTCGGCATGGATCATTAATAAACAAAACTTACGCCGATGATACTTTCACCAAGAAATTGCTATTTGAGGGGAAACTTATTAAAAAACTTGTATACATAATTAGGCTTCAAACGTTATAGGACAATTTATTTGCTACTTTAAGAGAACAAGGCAATCAGTTTCTAATGCATAACATTAGCTACTGGAGAGCGAAGACAAATCAAAGTGTTTATTGAATAAATTTTTGAACTCTCATAATTTTTTTGGGCAAGGGTACGTCAGAAAAGAGAGCATATTAAACCTGTTCCTAGGTACCAGACTGCTAGGTAGCATTAAATGGTGGTCAGGAGTCTCATGACATTGTATATATTGAGTGAGTTTTCCAGGAACTTTTAAACAAATACTCCATACCCATCCTTGGTAATGCTATATTTTCACTAACATCTACCTTCTAATACCACTTTCCTGCAAAAATAAATGTCATTGTCATTGCCATATTCATATACCAATTAGAATATGGGCCAGTAATTTTATAATGCAATAAAACTCATAATCTTGGATGAAATTAGTTGTAAGGTGTTATATATTTTTGTTGAAATTTTAGAATTTAGATGTTTTAGGTTTAGATTGTAACTGCCATTTGGCTATGTTTTATTAATAATAATTTTAAGTGTACAGATGTAGAAGATTATGTTCACGATTACTTGCCAAAAGGTTAATACAAACTTCCTCTCTTTTTTATTGCCACACTATTAGTCAAGGGCTCAAGGCACAATTTTTAAGGAGATGAGAGAGATATGGAGAAGGAGAAAAAGGACCAATGTGCAATGAGATAGGGAGAATCTTTTACCTAAATAGGAAATGGTGCAAGTAATTTGCAATTTCCTAAAATGGAAAATGGTGCAGTATATAAATTAAAAAAAAAGGAGGAAGTTGCTTATAGAACCATTAAAATATTGATACTTTTACTGGTAATATGAAATTAGTTCAATTTGACAAAACTAGCTATGCCTAAAAATTGAATACCTGCATTCTAAAAGCTGATAATTTGATAAAGTGATAAGCTTACATGCTGAGTGCAGTTAAAAAAATATGGCAAACTATTTGTTGAGCTAGATGTAGCTACAAACAGTTAAGCAACATTAAAATAACATGTTTACAACTTCTACCAATCAACTAGTGTGAAAGGAATTAGTTTTGAGGGGAAGGGAAAATTAGGCATTACATAATATATTAGTATTAGCTTGGAGAATAAGCTAGATAGCTGTTAGGAAGGGTTAGTTACAAACAGATGTCATTAGAAAGTAAGAGGGCGTGATGAATGTTGATTGTAATTGAGTGAAAACTCTTGGGATGGGAGAGAGTGAGCCTCTTGAATGTTCATGTTTAGGAGAGAATCCAGCCTTAAAATGCTTGATATCTATTTTAGATTGTTAATTACATCATCTTGTACATAATATTTATCATTAGCTTTCAATATTCATCTATTAATCCACAATTATAGCCACTAATCATCATTCTCAGTTCTATAATTCTACTCTCAAAATGTCAGTAAGTTTGGTTTCTACTTTCTAGCATAGTGTTAAAAAAATTGGAAACAAAAACTATTAAGTAGCTAAAAGAGTTTGAAATACCTAGATAAGCATAATTACTGCTCAAATTCAGCAAAGGTTGCAAGGGAACGAAACTTAATAGACTTTGCAGAATACTGCATTCTTAATCAAAAATATATATAACATGCCAGTTTTGTATACTTTAATATATCAATCAATAATCAAGAGCTTATAGCCACGAGAAAATTGTTACAAGTATCAGTTTATAAACTACGTATTCACTTCACGGAAACGTATCAATTTCTAGGCTAGCCAAACAATTTTCAACTTGTCAAGGACCATTTGATATCACTTAGCCGCTAGCTCACTAAGGCTGATACAAAGCCATTAAAGCCCTATTTAGCAATGTGGATATAAAAATCATATGCAGCCTTAATGTTATGCGGCAATAAAGCCCTATTTAGCAATGCTGGACTTGATAGTCGCAGGATCGCAGCAATTGCAATTTCTAATTAACCCCATGTCCTAAACAACATAAACTAACACAACAGTACATCAAGAGTTCAAGACCAAAGTTAAATAGACAACAAACTTTTACATAGTAGATGACAAACAAAGAGACGCTTAATTAAGCATTACAAACCTTGTTCTGCAGAATCTTGATATTGATCAATTGTCTCCTTCATCTTATCAAGCTGAGATAAAACATACTCCAACTTTTTGCTAGAAATCTCGCTTGATAATCTTGCACTGTAATCACACTTCTCAAATGGTCGATATTCACACGCACTCTTAATCTCTTCACGTAATGTCACTTGGATATCCTATCTTGTACACGAAAACAAAACAATGCATTTAATGCCAATATGACTTATATCATTGAGATTTGCACCACTAAAAATTAATCACATGAAACAATGCGACTCAATACTAGATACACCTAACTTTTTTTATTTTTTTCACCTTTTTTTTTTTACAAAATGTTAGCATATCAATTAAGGCTCCCTTTGGTAGAGCGTAAAACATGCGTAAAACATTTTCCATGAAAATCGTTTTCCTCCCTTTTTTCAATTTTACATTGTTTGGTAGACAAAGGGGTGTAAAACCATTTTCCTTGGGAGGAAAAATTTCATTACAATCATGGAAAACTATTTTCCTTTCAAAATGAAAGGAAAACAATTTTCCTACCTTCTTTTGTACACTCCTTCCTCGCTACCTCTTTAGATCCCCTTTGATTTTCCCTATTTTATATCACTTTTTTAACATGCAACCAAACAATGGAAAATTGTTTTCCATTGTAAATTGTTTTATATGAAAATTATTTTACATTGAAAATGTTTTACACTCAACTAAACAACGGAGCCTTAATGTCTTACATGTAGTATCAGACTCAAGAATTGGAAGAAGAAACTACACAGCTAGTGTTTAGCACAGATATTTCATGATCAAGGGAAAAAAATCAATAAAAGATTCTAATCATAAGATAAATAAAAAGTCTCATTATTCATTGACAATCATAAAATTCTAATAATGTTACAAATTTGAATGCAAAAACACAAATATAAATCAAGTCTTCAAGGTCAAACCCTTGTTTATGACCAAAAACAACACCAAAATTTCAATAATTTTGATATTAATAACAATAATTAACAGCATTGGATGAACACAAAATTAATTAACGAAATTAAAAAAAAAATAAAAAATAGACCTTGATTAATTGCATAAACTCGCCGCAATGATTGTTGAGTAATTCCTTACGAGGGGCAGCGGGATTAGCAAGTTCGTCCATTACTCCACCTGCTAGCTCCAAAACCCTAACTATTCTCTGCAATTTGAAATTGGATAATCAATCAATTAATTAGGGCACGTAAATTGAAAATTGCAATAAGAAATTGGGGGAAATGAAAGGAATAACCTTTTCGACATTTTGGAGACGTTGGAGTGAAGTGTTTTGACTCTGAGGTGAATCCATGTTCATACTACTGTACCTCTTTCTCTCTCTTACTCTGGTTTTAGCAATTTCAAGTGTTTTGCAGTTGAACACAAATAGGAGAATCAACTCGCTAATTTCTAAGTCGAGCTGAGTTAATCACGACTCACGAGTTGCTCTTATTTATTTGTTGAACGATTTTTTTTCTATATTACGGAATATATATTTATTTTATGGAGTATGTTATATGTAATTCTAAGGGTTACATATAAGAAATTAATACACTATTGTTTACGAAAATAATTTAAGAAAACAAGATTAAATAATACAAGTATCAAGGTAATAAATGCTTGATTGAAAATATTTTTTGCATTTTAGATGTATAACATTTTCCTTATTTTATATGATTTTTATGGTGCCAAGTAGGGATGAGCAAAAACAGTGGGTAACCAGCACGGTACCTGGAACCGGTCCGGAACCGGTTGGATCGGTACCGGTTCCGGTTCCAAAAAATGACGGAACCAGGGTGACCGGTTCCGTTCCGGTACAAAAATTTTGGAACCGGTACCCAGTGGGTACCCAGTGGTACCGGTTCTGGTACCGGGTACCGACACACTGGTTTTATAACCAGTACCAAGTACTGGTTATGACTTTTGAGTTTATTAAATACAATTTGTTAAGGTAAAAAATCAAATTATATAAACTATAGAAACTTGAAAATATTTGTATAAAGCATTGTGTTTTTGTGACCAAATACACATATACAAGTATGAAATTAGCTAGATAATCTTTGTCTTTTACTTATTTTTATTTTTTAAAAAATCTAACCGGGTAACCGGTTCCGGAACCGGTTCCCAGCGGTTCCGGTTCCGGTTCCAAAAATTTTGGAACCGGTCCAACCGGTTCCGGTACCGGTTCCAATTATTAGGAACCGGTCGGTTCCGGTTCCACCCAAAATGACCGGGTACCCGGTCTTGCTCAACCCTAGTGCCAAGGTAAAACTTTGTACTTTCAAATATATTTGAGTGAATACCAGCTAACTCAAATCGAGTTTGACCTTTCATGCGAGGAAAATTTTCATTACAATTATGAAAAACTATTTTCCTTTAAAAATAAAAGGAAAACTATTTTCCTTCCTTTTTTGCTACACTCCTTCCTCACTACCTCCTTAACTCAGAGCGATATCGAAATACACAACCAGTATTGTTAGTAGTATTTGAAAATACACACTGTAAACACATATTGGTTTATTTGCTTGAAAGTGAACAAAACTGAAACAAAACTTAAATTTTCTGTTTAGAAATAGTGCCCTAGTGTAAGACCCCGAAATTCCGAGGTCGGAATTGGTAAGCCTTGGGCTAGGTTTGGCCCTTGGTTGACACGATCGATGGTCGATGTGTGTGGTTAAGGCATGCGGTGTGTCTTTCGGGCATGATTATTGCCTATGTGTGTAGGAATGGCCCTATGGTGTGGCCATGTCCGAGTTATGTTGTGCCGTATGTAGGAGCGACGCTAGTGTCGTTGGGGCGCTATGCGTGCCACAAGGCGCAAGGCTATGCTATGTTTGCACTAAGCGGAACAGGAAGGATTCTAAGTATGGTCTTGAAGTCCTTTGCATGTTAGCTTAGAGTCTATGGAATACTRAAGGGTCGTGGGAAACGAGTTATTGACGTTTCGAGCAACTGTACGGACTGTATGGCTAAAGTCRGAATTGGGTGTCTTCTGGGAGCAGAAGCATTCATTTAATTTAACCTCTTTAGGGGGAAGGTCCCTCCCTTGGCCATGGGCGGCGCCCGTGGGCAAGGCCCCTAGGCCATGGGCCTTGGCTAGGGGCGTGCCTAGCACTTGTGTGGGCAATGRTAGGCACGATGAGCATATTGGTGGGTGCTCGAGGTTACGGTTGGCTCGYGATTGTCGGTACTTGCGAGACCCGTTGGTATGRGAACGRTTGYGTGTGCGTTCCTTGMTGTAGCATGGTGCTACGAAGCTACGGGCTATGCCTCGTGGTATGGATGGTCGGTTATTCGGAATGGCTATGAGCCTAGGATGCGTTTGGGTGCTTGCTTGCGAAGCGACACCATGAAGTGGTGCGATGGGCGCACATGCGCATCACATGGGCGTTGGATAGGGCATYAGCATGAGACGTGAGATAGCAAGGCTGCTGGGCAAGATCAAGACGTGACTACGTGGGAAGCATTGCATGGATCYCTYACATGGCAYCAAGGCYTTGCACGCAAGGGCATGGCAAGGATTGATGACATGACTCACCGAAGCATTGRGATGGTTCYCAAGCATTGCGATGGTTCGCAAGCATTGCGATGGTTGGCAAGCAACGTGTCGGTTGGCTGGATGGTGAGATGCGTCCTTCCTTCAATCAGAGTATCCCGAAGGGTTGCGTTCAAGCYTTGGTGCCTTTTCGTGAGTATGCATGCAGTAGTCATTGTGTGCGTGACACATCGTCGCATGAAGCGACGCGTCACTTCGCCCAGGCAGTAGGGGCTTGTCTCTGCCCATTTGCCTATATATATGTGATCTTGGGGGTTGTCCAAGACACACAAAATCTCTCCCCCTCTTGTACATTCTGGTTGCTATCAATAATATTCGGTTGGCTTTGCGTGAATTCTCTTTTATTAGCCTCGTATTTACAGTGCGTGAGAGTTTGGCTGACTAGCAGGCGCTAGTGCCATCACGGTCCTTAGTCTAAAATTAGGCCGTGACACCTAGTATTATTAGTAAGCACATCAATATGAATGCATGATTCAAAAGTGAAAGAATCCAGTTTCTAAAATGGAGATAGCAAGCCACATGTGAAGAAAAGATCACAAAACCAGCAGAATAAGTCGATAAGATCACCAGAGAAAAGGTCCCTGGTTTCAGTTTTTCGAAAGTGTATCCATATCCTACCAATAAACCTATATGCATTGCATTACAAGTTACAACGACGACACTAACGAATTTACATGAACAAAGAGCAGCAAAGCTGATCAACAACATTATGGGGTACGCCGAGCCAAACTTCTGAAAATTGAACCGTATGGACATGCAACTCCTAGCAGTCTGTTAATTGCCGGCAAAGAGTAACCATGTCCAAAAGTATTCAGAGCCAAGTAAGGATCATTTCGTCTGGATTCTCAAGTTTCCGGTTAACTCTAAGAGGTTTTACCATTTTAAGTTAAGCATGACAGCATCACCTAACATGGTCAGGGTTTTGATATCTTATATGTTTCTTCTTGTTCTTCCAAAATTCGTCCTTCTTCCCTTTTCTTTTAGCTTTCACTGCACCCAATTTACTATTAATTATACCAAGTATGGCGCTCTTGTCCTTCTTGTTCTTTGTGGCTGCTTTTACCTCCAGAATCGCTCTGAGCTTCCTATAAGACTCAGCATCTGGAACTTGCCCGTTTTTTACCATTTGCTTGTGGAAATAGAAAGCCCTCTTGAAATCACGAACACGGATGAAAGCATAGATCATAGTAGAGTACGTAATGGAGTCAGGTTTTAAATTTAGAGCAACCATCTCCTTTACCAACTGTGGTAACTTTAAATGTTGTCCTCCCCGTGCATATGCATTTATAAGCATATTATATGTCATCACCGTTGGCTGGTAACCAATCTTCCCAAATTCACAAATGACATCCCGTGCTTCCACATAGTGACCCTGCTTTGCAAATCCATCAAGAAGAATGTTGAAGGTTACCCGCGTCCCTTTAATTTTCTTTTGAATCATTGATTTCCATATTTGCTTTAGTGTTTCTGCATCCCCCGCCCGCCTAAATGCATCAAGAAGAGCGGTATATGTTTCTATGGAGGGCTCAATTCCTTCCCTATGCATGTTCTCAAATGCTATATATGCTTTCTCATGCCAACCACCTATAGAATATGCATGAATCAGAGCAGTATATGAATGAGAAGTTGGTTTTATCCCAGCCTTTTTCATTCTCAAGAATGCATCTGCAGCCATATCACTCATCTTCTTCTGTCTCCCATATACACTTATAAGGCTTGTGTATGATTTGACGTTTGGTTCAAGACCAGCATCTTGCATTTCCTGAAGTAGAACTTCAACAACCTTTGGTTGCATCCTTTTGCTATATGCGTCCATTAAAATATTGTATGTGGCAGAAGAAGGTGAAAGGCCTTTGGTCTTCATCTCAACAAAGAGAGCTTCAGCTTCTTCCAGGCGGTTGGATTTACAATAGGCATCCATAAGAGTGTTATAGACTATTGTATTTGAGGATATTCCTTTCTTTTCCATCTCTCCCTGAATAATTAGGGCTTGTTTCAGCAGCCCCTCATCACAAAAAGTCTTTATCAGAGCTCCTACAACTTCTATACTCCAATTTACTCCTTTTCTATTCATTCTTTCAAAGAAGCCCCAAGCATCTCCAGCACTTTTGCCTTGCTTTCTCATTACAGTAATCATAGTGGAGCCTGTCACTCGATCGGGCAGGATATTATTCATCTCCATTGCCTCGTACACCTCCCAAGCACCTTCATACCTACAATAAATTTCTTTGAATTAAAATCCAAAAAAGTGAGACCGACACTGGTTCACCAATATCTCTGCATTGCATGAATCACAAGAGCACTGATCCAAATAAGTACATCCAATCTCTGCATTCCCTTCAAAAGTCTAACCCTATAATTCTAATTCTTGATATTAATCTCATAACTAAGTACATTCAATTATGGCAACTATACTATATGACAGCATCTTTGCCATAATTAAACCTGCCCCATATCATTATCTTACCATCAAGCATGGACGAATATGAGTTTCCAAATTTTTTAGTTACATACTTATGTGCCTCTACAAGACACTTGAATCCTGTATTGAAACTGACAGTCACCCAAAAACTTAACCTATTTGCCTTGATGTTATCAGAACAGACTTACATATAATTTGTACAGCAGATGCACAAGAAAATCCAAGACGCTACATGACAGTCTCCTCMAAACTAATATTCCCTCCTAACATCTTTTCTTTCCCTAATAAGAAAGAGGGATCAATTCGAACATAGTAAGGTCAGCGCTCGGCAGTATGCAGCAATGCACACTTCTACATCAAAGTAGAAAMAAAATTWAAGGATGACTATGACAATCTTCATAAGAATAGCAATCGTCTTCAAAGCATATTAAAAGAGCAGAACATAGCAGGATATACATCAAGGTACCCTATGTTATCTCGAKTCTCTTTTCKTCTGAGTCGTGTTCGCAATACTTGGGACATCAATAAATGTAAAGTCAGGCACTTGAYCACGTACAAGAAGCTACCTAATCCATAGTCTACTTCAAAAGGCATCACATAAMGAAAAGAAATGTACCTCCCACTGCATAGTAGCCCGGACAATGCAGCATTATAAACATGAACATCCCTGAATTCCTTGGTATTGGGCAAATTTCTCCACAAAATCAACAGCTTATCACCCATTCTAGCCCTCCCCAATGCAGGAAACAACACTGTACAAGTTCTAGGAGTAACAAGAGAAGGCTCCTGCAGCCCCATCCATTCAAAAAAATACAAGCAGTTCATCATCATACCCTCTTCAATCATCAAACTCAACACCACCACACATTCTTCCTCTCCTACTCTTCCCTCATACCCCTTTAACTGCTCTCCCAAAGTTGAATTCTCCGGTAAATTCATCGCAATTTCCATAATTTCCCTCACAATACTATCAACTTCAGACCTCTCATCAGAACCCACCTCARTTTTATCCTCTAATTTTTCTTCCTTAAACTCACTGTCAATTTCGGTGTCAGTTTCAGTTTCTTCCATGTTATCAGCCAAATGCCACGCAGTTCGGCGGTTGCTCTGAAGGGTTAGCTTGGATTCCCGAGGCGGGTCTTTGGTTGAAGTCCGGGATTTGAAGAATTTGTAAATTGGGTCATCTGGGGATTTCTCAATTTCCTCTGRTTCATCTTCTTTTAGCTCTTCTTTTTCTTCTTCCTCGAGAAAAGGAAGGAAAATTGAGGGTGATGAAGCAGAAGAAGAAGTGGGAACTGAAGAAGATGGGGGTATGGCTGAGAGAGTAAAAAGCTTGAATCTTTGAGTCACACCACTGAAACAAGAATTGGGAGAAAGAAMKGAATTGTGGTTTACATTGAGGAATGTGAATGAAGGAAGAGTYTGATTCATTAGAGCCATACTGTACTGAAATTCCACTSTGTTTGCACCACAATTTGAACTTTATAGAATCACRGAATGACTAATATCTGAAAAAAATCTGACATCTTTGAGCAAAAACTGTTTGATCAAATGAATTTCTGACTGTGAAAACAAGCTATGAAAGACGAGTTTCAGTTTGGCATTTTGTCGAACAGTTGGTGGTCAAGCTTGATGTAAGCTAGAGCGAGCTGATGCTTAGCCATAACAGCAAAAGATTCTCCWGTTGCTCTGCTACAAATCACGTACTACGTTCGTTAACTTTGTAATTGATCAGTGATGTTCCAAAATCCAAACAATTGTCTATTAGCTGCTGGTTACTCTCTCTCTCTTCTTTTCTCTCTTCTTTCATCGAGAATTTGGTTAGCTTTAAAACTCTGAAACCCAACTATTTTGTCATTATATTTTCCTTCTTATCCATTACAGAATTTGATAATAAACACTGTTAGGGTCTGTTAATATTAGCTTATTTTCAGTTCACTTCAGCTCCATTCAGTTCAGTTCTTTACTCAATTTCTCTCTTCTCATAAAATATTCAATTCAGTTCAGCTCCATTCAGCTCAGTTCAGTTGATTTCAATTAATGTAAACAGGCCCTTACTCCGTATATATTTTACTATTTTAGAGGTCATTAATCATTGGCTCGACCCGCAAGCCCGCCCCAGTCCGTCGGTAAAAAAGTGTTGATTTGGGTAATAATATTTCAACTCGCAATCGGGTTCGCATTTTTAAAACAGTTTGCCGAGTTTAGGATAAGAAAAAGTGAACCGTTTAATTGATTTTTTTGGGCGATCTGCACTATTTTTTGCGGGTTTGGATAATTTTTTTGGCCCGCAACCAACCCCGGACCACACACATGGGCAATAAATTCGTTTCTTAGCCCTGCTCAATCCACACTTTGATACCTCTAGTATATTTCATCCGTTTCATAAAGTCTTAGCCCTGCTCAATCCACACTTTGATACCTCTAGTATATTTCATCCGTTTCATAAAGCTCGCTATATTTTTCAATTTATGAGTTTACGTTACTTGCTACACCTACACCTGCACCTTCTTTTGGGCAACAAACTATCTCTATCAGAATCTCTCCTCTCTCGCATGTGCCCCTTTCTTTTTACTGTTTATTTCTTTCCTTTCGAAAGAATTACTTAAGAGTCTGTAAATTCAAAAGTGTACTGAGTTTTGTAAAGTAAAGGACGTATAAGACCACTTATTGATTCTACGAATCTTTTGATTAAAATTGCCCATTGTCATTTATGTTCAATCAATACTACTTGTTTACAAAAACTAAACCCTAGAAGCATAGCAYGCCAAAATTTATGAGAATCAAGTAGATTCTAGTGCTCATAATAAGTAACAAGGATCCCTGGCAAAAGAAGGCCACCATAAGAACATCACAAACACCAAGGAAGGTCAAATAGGATTACCAATGTCAACCTTCTCCGTTACAGCTTTGTGCAATATTACAAGAAAATTGGGGCACCGTAAAATTTGTGAATCTGCYATACTGTATATGAGTATGACCGGTAATGTGTACGACTGTACGATACAGCAMCGTTCTACACTTCTACCTAATGGCTAATACCGAGCTTWAAAAAAAATAGACATGTCTAGMGAAATTCTCTAGGTTTGAGAAACCTTGCCCAAATAAGGGGCGTTAAGCTGATTGTATTGAAGTTGCCATCCTCGCCATTTCTTCTGGAGTCYCAAGAACTGTATATTCAAAGCCAGATGACTAAACCATGTTCGGTCTTTGTGGCAACAATAGATTGTAGAACTTATCAGCTAGGAAGAAACTCTTTCCCTTGCTATCAACAGCCTTTTTCCATCCACACCAACCACCATTTACAATTTTCTTAAGGTCTTCACTACCAGTGTAATGAGGATCCAAGATCAGGAACGCACAATCACCACTTGCATCATTATAATCGACTCCTAAAAGTGTATAAGCCAGGACACCACCACCTGAATTTGTCGATGACATTAGTTTAGAAGGGCATATAAACAATAGCTTTATTTTATCGTTAGAAGTGAAATGATTTTTTAAATATGATTTGCAATACCATGATTCATCCAGGAAAGGAACACCTTTGACGCAACTACATTCCTTGACAATTGATAAAAGATATAAAGGTTCACAACACTCCTGCAATCACTACCACTACCTTAAAGGCTAAAAGCCACCAAGACTGCTACCATTCACAGACATTTCATGAAGTAAAGTTATTCTATTTTTATTTTGAGAWTCTGATACTTGGGAGTTGAGGGTACTAATATATAGTTTTAGCTACTTTTTTCCCAAACTTCCTCATTAGCAGACAATATAAGCATGGTAACTCCTGAAAAACGAATCCCTTATCATATCATCTCATGTYTTCTAATTTCTAACAATGATACTCTGTATAAAATAACTGGAAGAAGCAACTAGAGTTTACCAATCATGATGGGTGTTCCTTGGTTCTCAAAATGCAAGGCAAACTCTCGACATTTCTCAGGGAGCTCGGCTCCAGATCTTACATTGAGGACCTTGCAGGTAACCTGTTAAATCCAAAAGTCTTATTCTTGAGGTTCATGCAAAACTAGCAACATCAGCACATTCATAGGCTTGGTTTTAAATTGAGGCAAAAATGAAAAWTTAATAATTATACTTACACCCAACAGTTTGTCCAACACATAGCTTAACTCAATAGCTCCAATCCATTCACGTGATCCAATAAAAGAAGGATCTTTATCGCCYATCTCCACAAGTGCCTCCTGTATCTCCCTGGGAAACATTAACCAAAAATATGCAACCTCCGTCATTGTCTCAAATTTCAAACAATCAAAAGTAGGCATCTATGCGACTACGATGGATCATTGATTAACACTATTTGCTCAGGAAATAGTCCTTGAAAGTCCAAACCTCCACTAGCCTTTTGGCCCTTTCTCACCTGTGAGAGGGGACATCGATTGATGTATAGTGCTGGTGTCTGAACCAGGAGATTATAGTTTGCAATGAGCGATAAGCACAACCCCATCCCTAGCACATTTTTCAAAAATCACTTGTGAGAAACAAAATGAATATTTTGGAACGAAATAGAAAGCAGCAGTTTATTGAAAAACAAGAACTCCAAAGAAATGCAGCCAGCTTTGAGTAGTACCACTACCAACATCCCACAAACCCACATGGTCACATCCTTCCTGAAAAACCCTGCCCTTTCCCATGGATCAATATTGGCAAGCCAGTACGTGATAACACAGCATGATGTGGATCCTTAGTAGTTTCTAGACACTCCGTAAGGCATACAAACTTAAAAATTTTAAGACAAGCACTGGTAGGCAATCAAATTTGAGCCTGATAGTTGCATGCAGCACTTGGAATTGAACAGACACAAAGAAGTTTAACCAAAGATAAGAAGGAAAATAAAGTAAATCCTAATTTCACAAATTTGAAAACAGAGATTAGCATCCTCAAACTTTTGAAAAGTTTTATCCATCTCCAAACCCAGAATCTGAAGACCCGCACTAAATCCAACACCACATCAAATACCTCTCTGATACCCTCTGCACTTTCTACAGTCTCATTTTTCGTTTAACACATGTTCACATAGATTAAGTTGCAATGATGTTTAAAAAAGCATTGACCGCGAAAAAAATGAATCATTAAGCATGGTTAATTTAAATACAAAAGGAGCTTTTACTACCGAATCATCAAAACCATCTTGAAGGTAATGGTGATATTCATAAGAACCTTGAACAAGTGATACGAGGCCCCCAGAGACTGCAAGTAAGAACTTGATATGAGAGACCAATGTATGTGTAAAGGTGATTACATGCAAAGGAGCACTTGGTAAAAAGTTACTAACCCCCACTGCCAGGAATGCCTGTATGTACATCCTTCAGCAATGAATAACCTAAAAGCAGAACCTGAACAAAGTTAGAGAAAACAAAGAGGTACCTTGACAAAGGGGGTAAAGAGAAAAACAACACAACATACTTCCTCCATTTCACAATACTTGCTACATTCCTGAAAGGAAATTTTCGGAGAAGAAATAGTTAGATAGAAAGAAAGAAAAAAGGAGCCCATGTGAGAGGATAGAGATAGACAAGTGTAGCCTAAATTTGAAACTTCCTCAAATAGAAAGCGTAGCAAGTAATTCAAAACYGAGYAAGCATTACACTTTAAAAGGTGGCCTGTTCAAATTGCCCAACCAAACACAGAGCCAACTAAAGTATAATAATTACCCTTCCTTGCTGAAACTCTTTCACTAGAAGTGGACTTTGCAAATTTTAGGGCATTGGCAACTCGTAGGAGAGGACGATCACAAGGTAATCCCAGTCGAAGATGAAGAGACCTCCTTGCTTCAACTGACATTAATTATAAGTTAACATTGAGTATAAATWTTGAAAATAAGAACAATATCCACATAAAGTTCATGACTAGACATCAGCGGTTTCCATCCTTGGCGCCTCATGAATTTATAATACCAACTTAACATATATCTTTTCAAATACTACATAATGAAACTCTAAATACCTTGCTTAAGTTCTGTCTCGCCATAACTTAGTTCATAAATAACTGTTATTGGGTGTAAAATTCCGGGAGGACAAAAGTGGTATGGACGTAACTGCAATTATAAACAACCCAAATAAAATGAATGCAAAACAATACAAGTGATCAATAATTTCACTAAAAAGAAAATAAAAACATATAAAATCTGTTCAAGAAGCAATGTGTACYAACTTTAAGAAAAGAAAAGCCATGAAATGAGTGACTCYGTAAACCACATTAMTGAAGCGAAAAAAGGATTTGGGTAGGGTTTTRAATAAAWWWTTTATTGACATTTATATGATATTGTAAAMAWCCTTATGTTTTCTTAYGCTAGAACYCTACCACAAATTACAACTAATATCATGTGCCAGTGAAATCCTACCTGAGGYTGTTGAACTAAAAAAGAAGGTGCAACAATGTTCTTCATTGTTGTTAACTGGTCAACCAGGGCAGGAATAATTAGTTTTGAAACAGCATGTTTGAGAGGAAGATCTTTCACGGCATAACAAATAACTTCCAGTTTATAATCCACAACCCTCAATATAGCATCCTCTGGAGCTATAAGAATAAAATATTCATTAGTAGAAGGCCATGCTTACAAAAACAGAATATATGGCACCAAATAGATTGAAAGAGACATGTCCTTACCGGGACAATACTCTGCCATAGGTGCAACAGCTTGGGGAGTTATACTAGATTTATTTGAGAAGGCAGTCACCTGAATAGTATCTGCACTCTAAGCATAAAAAGTTTCAGAATTCAGGAAAAGAATTACATTGCTGATAATGGCACTGACAAGTTTCATTTATTTATGATCCCAAACGAAAAAGGGGAAGATAATAAGGCATATCAAATTCTTTACCTCAGCATCCGCAGCTGATTTACTCTCTGAACAGAAGTGTGAACACAACAACTTTTCATCAGAATTTTTAGCAGGGTCGAGCTCAATATTTGAAATGTCTGCTTGCAGATCTAACTCAGTTCCACGAACAATCACAGGATGAGGTGGAACACCTGAGGAATTGTCCAATGCTTCCACGATGAAAGCGAGTTCGGGATCCTTAAACATACTGGCTAGTGCTTCATTCGCATGCAGATAATTGTTTACAGCATCTAAGGTACACCGATGTTAACCTTGTCATAATTTAAAATTAATCTCTAACCAAACTACGATACAATAAAAAGGGTTTAAACAAAAATTCATAATTAGTTGTAATATTAGTTTGGCTCATTTCCAGTTTACTTCATCATACTATCCAAAATCCTTAATCCATCTTAAGATAAGTTCACATATACTCCGTACTTCGTATTTAACATGTGAATTAATTTCATATTTTGCTTCTGATCACAAATTGACAGTAAGGCATCATCATGTTTTGTTAGCAAAGTCAATTAGCAACACAAAATCGATCYTCTTCCCTAAAACACTAATAGTTCTAAACAACTTCATGCATTCAACAAATTGTTACATATTTACATTATACGACAATTCTAACGAAACCTGTAACGTCACAATATCTAATAATGGAGCAGTAGAAAATAAACACCACAACAATTGCACCAAATTCTTCATCAAACAATCAAAAAAAAAAAAGCAAATTGCAATGAATCAAATACTAACTTCTTCAACCAAATAGCAACAATTCTCAGCAAATTAAACTACCTGATTCTTTACTTGCAGGAGCATAAACAGGTAATTTGATAGGAATTTCACATCTCAACAAACAACCTCTCTCCCAAACAAACTGATCAGCATTCTCCTCGTACACCACACACTCAACCTCCTCCACATTCTTCAAATCCCCGCTTTTCGAACCGAAAAACTTCACTTCTCCGCCACTCGAACTCGCAACTCCTCCAATCACATCAAAACTCCTCAAATCCACGTTACCGTCACACAAAACCTCCCTCAATTTCGAAGCAGCAGTAATCGCATTCCTCGCATTTCGCGCCAAATCGCCYTTTTCGACGACAATCAAAGCTCCGARGACGTGGAAGCCTCTGACGATGAGTGATCGGAGATCGTCCGCTTCTTRYGCGAAATCAGGGGAGAGAGGATCGGACGGTGCGTAGTGGAGGCATCGGACGGTGGAGACGACGGTGAATCGAGGGAAGAATGGTGATCCAATCAGCCATTGGAGAGGTAGATGTGTATAAGAGACAGGGGGAGAGAGGATCGGACGGTGCGTAGTGGAGGCATCGGACGGTGGAGACGACGGTGAATCGAGGGAAGAATGGTGATCCAATCAGCCATTGGAGAGGTGCGTCGTTGTTGGTGGTGAGAATGAGTTTTCTGCATAAAACCCTAACGATTTTGGTTGTGTTGTTCATGTTGTTCAGTCAGTTGCCACTTCCTGTGTCAACTGTCGAAGGAGATCAAAACTTGTCATGGATATCGGTTAGTACCTTTTACTCGTGTGGTCGCGTCGAACTGTACTGAACTGAACTAACAACGACAGAAATATACTTCGTATTAAGTTACGAGTTTAGCTGAAATAAACAAATCCTATGAACTAATTTAAGGCTTTATTTGATTGCGGGTAAAATATTTTCAATATAAAATGAATTTTATAGAAAACAATT